>JAIEZT010000013.1:527398-682398 GCA_019594935.1 Periophthalmus modestus | reverse complement strand
AAATCAGCTGTGCAGTTTCTGGTTGGATCCAAAAGTGACATCACCTCTCATTTCTTTTATTATAATGTGTGTGTTGTAGTTCTCACCGCAGCCTGTGGGGGGCAGATGGAGGCTTGCACTGTGGGGGCAGCAGAAGCTGCAAGAAAGTCTCCAGACAAAGTGTCAAGGGCACTCTGAGGAGGAGAAGAAGAGGAGGGTTAAAGAGTAACAGAGTGGTGCGGAGGAAGAGGAGTGGAGGAGGAGAGGAGGAGGAGAGAAGGAGGAGAGGAGGAGAGAGGAACAGAGGAGGAGCTAAGAGGTGCAGAGAGGAGGAGGAGGAGAAAGGAACAGGGGAGGAAAGGAGGAACTGAGAGGTGCAGAGAGGAGGAGGACGAGAGAGAGAAGATGAGTGGGAGGTAATGTGGTTTTATTACTTCACCTGAGTGGAAGGTGCAGAGGAGGAGGACATAAAGTCTCCAGAGAGAGCGTCCAGAGCAGCATTTGCATCAGCCTGAAAAGAAGAAGAAGAGGAGGGTTAGAGGAAAACCAAAGTGGTGTAGAGAAGGACTCGGGGTGCAGAGGAGGAGCTACCTGTACAGGAGCAGGAGCAGCACTCTGTGTGGAGGGAGCAGAAGAAGGGCTGAAGTCTCCTGACAGGAAGTCCAGGGCCTCAGCTGTGTCCAGAGAGGGCTAAAGAGGAGAGAGGAGAGAGGAGGAACAGAGGAGGAGAGAAGGAAAAGAGGAGGAACAGAGGAAGAGCAGAAGAACAGATGAGGAGAAGAGAAGCAGAGGAAGAAAGGAAGAACATAGGAAAGAGGAGGAGGAGAAGAAGAGCAGAGGAGGGGAGAGGATTTGTATTAATCACTGGCTCTCAGACTTTTTACACCAACTGCCGAAAATAATATTTTTTTCTTGCCCAAGGCACAATAACAGTACAGACAGTGGAGAGGGATTTGAACCTGAAACCTCCTGGTCATGGGGCAGACATGAGCTGTACCTCAGGTTTGAGAGGGGGCAGGTCTTTGTCCTCTGCTTTGAATCTGTAGTCTGGAGGCAGTGTGTCCTCTCTCTCTCCCACTCTGACTCCCTCCTCCTCCTCCACTGTGGCCTCCTGAAACACATGAGAACATCACAAGAACAAATTGGGACTGAACCGGGACTGAACCAGACCTGAACTAAAACAAAAAACAGGACCAAACCAGGACTGAACCAGGACTGAACCAGGACTGAACTAGGATGAAAGCCAGGACTGACTCCTCACCTTAACTATCTGGTCTGGTCTGAGTGGAGCCTCAGGTTTGGGAGGTTCTGCTGAAGGGAGGAGGTCTTCAAGAGCACTCAGGGCATCACTGGACATGGATCCTCCCTGAAAGAGGAGAAACATCAGACTGGAGCACACAGAAGCAGACAGAAGCAGACAGGAGCAGACAGAAGCAGACAGGAGCAGACAGAAGCACACAGAAGCAGACAGGACCAGACAGGAGCAGACAGGAGCATCTCACCTTGACTAAAGCAGACTAAAGCAAGATTAAACCTGGACTAAACTTATACTAATCCTAGACTAAACCAACTCTTAACTAGGTCTAAACCAGGACTAAACCAGGACTAAAGCAGCACTAAAGCAGGATTATTTATAATAATTCCTCACTTTCACTGTCTTGTCTGGTCTGAGTGGATCCACAGGATGGCGAATATCTACTGAAAGGCCATCTTCAAGAGCGCTCAGGGCATCAAAGGACATGGATCCTCCCTGAAAGAGGAGAAAAATCAGACAGGAGCAAACAGGAGCAAAGCTAGAGGAGCAGAGCAAGATGAGCAGACAGGAACAGGCAGGAGCAGAGGAGTAGACAGGAGCAGGCAGGACCATCTCACCCGGACTAGCGAAGCGTCTGTGACGTCTTTAGGTTTTTCCTCTGATTTTGTTGGTTTTGTTTCAGATTTTTTTGGCGGAAGAACAGCAGCAGACTTCACTTTCTATAAAACAGACAAGAATCAGACTAAACCAGATCTACACCAGGTCGAAACCAGGTCGAAACCAGGTCGAAACCAGGTCGAAACCAGGTCGAAACTAGGTTGAAACCAGATCTAAACCAGGACTAAATCAGGACTAAACCAGGTTTAAACCACATATAAACCAGGACTAAACATGGACTAAACATGGACTAAACATGGACAAAACATGAACTGAACCAGGACTGAATCAGGACTGAACCAGTACTAAACCAGTACTAAACCAGTACTAAACCAGGACTAAACCAGGACTAAACCTGGACTAAACATGGACTAAACATGGACTAAACGTGGACTGAACCAGGACTAAACCAGGACTAAACCAGGAATAAACCAGGACTAAACCAGAACTACACCGGCAGCAAATCAGGACAAAACCAGGACTAAACGAGGACTAAATCAGGACTGAACCAGGACCTGTGCGGAGGAGGGAGTGAGTCCAGCCTCAAGAGAGAATTCGTCTGGCTCCATCCGAGGTTTTTTATCCACAGGAGCAGGCGACACAGGCTTCTACATGAGACAAGACCATGTGATTCAACTGTGCAGAAGAGGAGGGAGAGGTGGGGGTGGGGGGGGTACAGAGGAGAGAGAGAAGGGGAAGTAGAGAAGAGACGGGGTAGAGGTGGAGAGGGTGCAGAGGAGTGAGAGAGAGAGAGAGTGCAGAGGAACAGTGAGGGGGAGTGAGGGGACAGAGGACGGCATAGGGGGCAAAGGAGGAGAGAGGGAGGGGAAAGAAAAGAAGAGAGAGGGAAGAGGAGAAAAGAGGGAGGGGGAAAAGAAGGTGAGAAGGTACAGATGAGAAGAGGGTGGAGATGAGGAGGAAGGGTGTAGAGGAGGAGTTACCTGTGCAGGAGCAGGCGCAGCGCTCTGTGTGGTGGGTGCAGAGGAAAGACTGAAGTCTCCTGACAAGAAGTCCAGGGCCTCAGCTGTGTCCAGAGAGGGCTGAGGAGCAGAGGAGGAGAAGAGGGGTGGCAGAGCAGAGAGGAGAAGAGGAGGAGCAGAGTAGGAGCAGTGGAGGAGAGGAAGA
Organism: Periophthalmus modestus; assembly: GCA_019594935.1. Taxonomy (NCBI): domain Eukaryota; kingdom Metazoa; phylum Chordata; class Actinopteri; order Gobiiformes; family Gobiidae; genus Periophthalmus; species Periophthalmus modestus. Next base: position 679,382 of record JAIEZT010000013.1, on the reverse strand, counting down.
ACAGAAAAGGAGAGTAGGAACAGAGGAGAGGAGCAGAGAAGCAGAAGAGATCAGAGCAGAGATCATGTTAACTCCAGGTTCTGTACATTATACATCTAAAATGTAAAAGTAAAAATGTAAACAATAAAAGGTTGATGTTGTCTGCATCTGAGTCTCTGGGATAAACCAGGTCCGGTTAGGGTCATGGGCCTCTGGAGGGCCTCTGGAGGGCCCCTGGAGCCTTCTTCTCACCTCAGGTTTGAGAGGGGGCAGGTCTTTGCCCTCTGCTTTGAATCTGTAGTCTGGAGGCAGTGTGTCCTCTCTCTCTCCCACTCTCACCCCCTCCTCCTCCTCCACTGTGGCCTCCTGAAATACATAACAACATATATTGAAGCAGCCAATGTCATAAACATTCCCTGGGGTTGTGAAGCTAACTGTAGGCACTGTTCTGTCTCAAATTAGACTTTAATCTGAGCTTTGTTTTAACACAATCTGACCACACTGAACTGACTTCGCTGAACTACAACAGGTGAGCTGATCTGTGGTGTTAAACACGTCCTTCTCAATAACATTACAGTGACAATCTAACTAGCACTGTCCACCAAATGTGTCTTGGGACAGAAGGTCACATGACATCACAGCAACATAAGTCGAAACAACTGGAATTTCCCCACTGTGGGACTAATAAAGGCTTATCTTATCTTATCTTATCTTATCTTATCTTAACAAGCATCCACCACTGAACACAAATAAACAAGAACCCAAGAATAATCATGACTAATGCACCATCAGGGGACAAGGGGATTTCAAAAGGACTACTTGATAGACTGAACTGACTGAAACTTTGAATACAAAATCTCATGCTTGTCTACGTCTAAAAACTGGCAGCACTAGAACTGAAATGGGAAGGACATGCAAAACTGGATAGATTGTTGCCACTAACACACTTTAATAATCTAGTAATAAACATTTATAATCACAGCTGCTCCTGTGCAAGGGCCTCATTTACCAAGCGTTAGTCCTAAAGACCCTGTCGCCTGTCCTAAAGACTCTGTCCCATGTCCTAAAGACTCTGTCCCATGTCCTAAAGAGGAGACTGTGGTCCAGTAGGGATCCTAGCTGAGGCGTGATGTGTGTCCTTGTCTCTGCACCTCTCTTATGGCCCAGTCGCACACAAACCAATAATCTGACATTCTGCATTTACGTCCAAAGCCAAAAGGATAACGTTGCTATTCAAAGTTTTCATGGGGCCTCGTTAGACCGCTCCCGCATCCAAACTTCTGCACTCACTGAATGCTCTGAATCACAAATCAGTTCTTTGGCAGAAATAATGCACACACTTCCCAATGACCTTAATGTTTTAAATAGACACAGTTCTGTTTTGTTTTTTATTTGAACAGGGCGCTCATGAAAAAGAGTCTGGTACTCTCTTTGGGCTCTCCCTGCATAAATAGAGAGAAATGAGATAAATGAAATGTCACAAAAACATTACAGGAATGTCACAAGAAGGCATATGGCTGCAGACAAATGTCCACACAGCCCTTAGCCCCTCCCTCACCACACAGGCCCTAGCCCCTCCGACACCACACAACCCCTAACCCAGAGTTGCCCAAAAGTTTTTTAATGAGGGCCACATCTCAAAACATTCAAAGCGGAGGGCCACAGACCAGTGATCAATACAATGCGGTGCTTTAAACACAGCTTTGACAGAGCCGCTGTATATTAATAAGGTTTGAAACACATTCATTTTAGGTCTGTATCACAATGCAATGTGATGTTTGAGGATAAAATGGTAGAAATTGTTTAATTTGCTGTAAAAAGTATAGCTTATGTTCCATTGGGCCAGTTCAGCAGGAGGCCTGAGGGCCAATAAACACTGGTCTGAGGGCCACATTTGGCCCCCGGGCCAGAGCTTGGACACCCCTATCCTACAACTTCCCTCACCACACAGCCCCTACAGAAGTCTAAAAACTGTGATAAAACTACATTTTTGTCATGAATAATGATCAAATCTGACACAGATATTTATGGTTTGATTTATTCTGGATCTCCCATTCAAAAGATCCAAAACAGTCCTCACCTTCACTATCTGGTCTGGTCTGAGTGGAGCCTCAGGTTTGGGAGGTTCCGCTGAAGGGAGAAGGTCTTCAAGAGCACCGAGGGCATCTGCATCCATCTGAGGAGCACATTAGACTTTCAGGATTCAACGGTTTATCAACAACAAAATTACACTTTGAGCATTAAACAATGGTAACACAACAACATGACATGAGGCAGAGGTAGATCCAGCAGTAGATGAGTTTGGTGTAGATGAGTGTAGGTGAGGTGTAGATGAGTTTGGTACATCAAGATGTAGATGAGTTTGTTGCATCAATGCAGAGTCCATGATTGTGTTTAAGTGCGTGCACTCTATGGGTCCTCTATAAACTTGAACTGAATTGAGTCCAGTTCACAGGCAGGTGTGGGAAGTGGAGGACTATGGGGGACCAAGGTGAAATGAGGGAGGAGGAGGAGGGGACAGCGCTGGTTGAGGAGTCTGACTGACTGGGGGTAGACGCTGTTAGCCATTCTGATGGTTCTGTCCGCAAGTGACCTGTACCTCACCCAGAAGGCAGCAGGTGAAACAGGCAGTGTATCCTTTTGTCCACAAAACTCAAAAAGATAGAAAGACAGACAGACAGATAGATAGATAGACAGATAGATAGAAAAAATAGATAGATGAGACTTGAACAGGACATACTGAGGGAGCTTTCACTGCAGGGGCCTGAGCTTTAGACGAGGGTGCCATCTTGGGAGGAGCAGCAGCGGAGGGTTTACCCTGAGACAGAAAATGTATTAATTTGACTCATTTGCTCTAAACAAATATCCAATAATTGCAAAGAATCCATCTGATCAGTGGACCTAAAAAACTCCATCTGACCTCAAAAATATCTTGTATCACACCCACAGAATTTCTGGTTTAGAATATGGGCAAATCTTTAGCCACAGTGAGGAGATGCTGTCAGTACGACACCTAAAGTGAGTGAGTCTTCTCATATAAAAATAAAACTTAAAACTTAAACTTACTGCTGTGACGGCAGCGCTGAGAGAAAAACTGTCTGAGGCTGTGTCGAGTTTGGCCTTTTTATCAGCAGGGGGCACTGCAGACTCAGACTTCTAAAGCACACACACAAGAGGATTTATTTGCACAGTTGTTTTTGTTACATTATTAAGTTGGGCAGACTTTTGGGAGCTTCACCTGTTTTAAAACCAAATATGTAACTTTCTGGCCAAAATATAGACTAAGATACAAATAATGTGTTTTGCTTTTTTTTAAATTTTCATTATGGATGTTTTTATTGTTATTGTTGGCCTTACTGTGATTGGGCTCCCATCTCCATAAACCCAACTCTTATTTGTTCTGGAGGAGAGCTGTCTACTTGTTTCTATGGAAATGTTACTCCTTTGGCTATAAAATTCCACAGTATGACATGAAACTTTTCTGTCTCCAGAGAGAATGTTCCAAACTATGGTTTTAACTTTCTATTACCGTGAACACATGCAGGTGACTTTCCACCTCCAGAAAGTTACATACTGGACTGTGGGGTACTGTGGTGAGCTCTGCCACTTTTGTAAATAAACGTAATAACATTCAAACTCTGACCTTAGGTGGGGGTGCGGCTGCAAAGTTGGTCTGAGCTGTGGAAGCGGCACCGATCGTCTCAACGTCCTTCTGAGAATAAAAAACTCACATGAGATGAACATAGACAGGACGCAATAAGACAAATTCCACCAGACGAGATTATGACATCATTATGTAGAATCTATAATCTGAGGTTAAGTCAAAGTTTTGACCTCCATGTTTTTTGCTGTTTTTTGGAACCTTTAAAGAGGTGCACTTACACTGTGTAAGATTTAGATTTTAAATTCCATAAACTTGACCTCTCTGTGTCCCCAGGTATGGGTTAAACATGGTCAAATCAAACAGAGCTTCTACTCATAACAATTATAATGGTGATTTATTCTTAATGGAAAAAAAACAAACATTGGACTTGAGGTCCCTAATATTTCTGTTATAATTTGATGTTTTGTTTCAAGACAATTATCCAATCAGAAAGCAGAATGAGCCTCACACGACAGAACTAAACCAGGACAATAACATGAATAAACTAGGACAAAACAGTAGACATGTGTATCAGACGTCCTCCCAGTGTGTCAGATACCCTCGCCCTGATAACAACTGTAATGCTGGTTTATTCTGAAATACAAAAATATTGGACTTGATGTCCCATTTATTTTCGTTATAATTTGGTAATTTGGTTCAAAACGATTATCCAATCAGAAAGCAGAATGACCCTCACATGACTCTCTCATTTGGGTTACCAGTTCCAGTGCTGAAATCCAGTTGGTTTAAACCTAAAAGGCCTCTCTCTGATCTGAATGGTCACTACATAAACCCCAGCACCTGCAGCCAATCATGAATCAGTGCTAGTGCAGCCTCTGCAGTTCAGTGAGTGAATTCAAATATAATAGAGGTTCTTTCACATGAGGCCTGTCCATATACTGACAATGAGAAAAACGTGTGTTGCTATCTGCAGGCTTAGGCTCTGGTGACACAGGCTCAGATGGGATTGTAGAACCTTTTTAAAACTGTAAAAGGGCAGGACACATACAGTTTCTTTAACACTTTTTAGTCTAATATAAAAGTAAAAATGGAAAAAATTGTCAGATGATTTTCCTCACATGAGCACAGCCCTGTGAGTTTTACCTCATGAGCTCTCGTTCCATCCCTGATATTAAAACATCTGCTTGTGTCATTTGAAGCTCTCACCTGTGGAGTGGTGTCTGTGAGGAACCCAGAAGACAGAACATCCAGGGCATCGTCTGTGCTCATCGGCTTCTGTCAAACACAGTATGGATTTATAATAAGTATTTTAGATTTTGATTATATATTTCAACAGACAGAAAGATGAAAGCTTTAGAATTTGGTTTATGAACATCAAACTATCCTTTATTATTCAGTTAAGCTCAGATGTAGGTGCAACTCTAGCCCAGCAGGGGGCACACTTCCCCAGGTCAAATCCAAACAGTGAGTCAACACAGAGACATGCCTGCATTCCAACAACTGCAAGTACTGCAAAATATACTTCAGACTGAAGAACTAAACCTGATACAGGCAGTACAAATACTGCAGTGCTTTGTCCCACTCACACAGGAGTTAAATCTGATCAAAACATAAACATTTTTAAGGAAGCCCAGAAAAAAAGAGGGAGAGAGAGAGAGAGAGAAAGAGGAAAGGTGTGGCAGAGGCTGGAACAACAAATAGCCAGGTGTAGTACTGCAAATACATCTTCACTTGCAGTATAAATAGCAGAGTCTATAGTAGTAGTATTAATAGTATTTGTAGTATAATTACTGTGAAAAGTAGCACTTACTGGGACTTCTGCAGGTTTGGTGTCTGCAGGGACTGGAGGCTGAAATATAAAATGCATTTATATATTATATTTTAGTTTTAAATCATGTTCTGTTAAAAGAGCAATTATGCTTAGTAGAAGTACTAGTACAAACAAAAGTAGTGTCAGTAGTATTGGAAGGAGTTTGCTGTGATTTTAAGATGAACAAATTCTCACAGGAAAAGCAGTTCATCAAGAGCATTCTTTTGTGTATGTTAGGAGATTCCGCATTTTTGAAAATGTTTTGAGAAGCAAACAGGAGCAGACTGAACTGACAGGAGCGGAGCCCTATGACCAAACAAGAGCGAGGAGACAGGAGCAGAGAATTCCTTGTGGTGTCCTCAGAAGGTGCAGAAGAGGACTGTCCCTTTAGATGGTACAGTGAACTTCATATGGTACAGACAGGTTCTTCAGAAGGTGCAGGGGAGGATAGACTCCAGAGATGGTGCAGAGGAGGAGGGTGCAGAGCACAGTCTCAGATGGTGCAGAGAAGGAGGGTATAGAGGAGGACAGTCTCAGACGATGCAGAGGAGGGTATAGAGGAGGACAGTCTCAGACAGTGCAGGGTATAGAAGAGGGCAGTCTCAGATGATGAAGAAGAGCAGGGTATAGAGGGGGACAGTCTCAGACAGTGCAAAGGAGGGTGTAGAGGAGGTCACACTGACCATGTCCTTGAGTCTGTATCCTGGAGGCAATGTGTCTTCTCTCTCTCCCACTCGAACGCCCTTCTCTGATGTCACGCCCTGCTCAACGGTACAAAGTCAGAACATGCATGTGCACAGTCTCACGTGCATACTCTCATGTGAACACTATTACATGCACACACACACACACACACACACAAGTCTAACAAAAGCAAAAATTGTACTCAAGTAAGAATTAAAAAAATCCTCCATTCCCTCTATGTGGTGGTGATAGTGATAGTGGTAGTGGTAGTGGTAGTGGTAGTAGTAGTAGTAGTAGTAGTAGTAGTAGTAGTAGTAGTAGTAGTAGTAGTAGTAGTAGTAGTAGTAGTAGTAGTAGTAGTGGTAGTAGTAGTGGTAGTAGTGGTAGTAGTAGTAGTAGTAGTAGTAGTAGTAGTAGTGGTAGTAGTAGTAGTAGTAGTAGTAGTAGTAGTAGTAGTAGTAGTACTATTACCTCTTTGACCTCGGGACCTGTGTATTTGGGCTCAGGGCGTTTTGGAGCTTCAGACGGAAGAAAGGAGGCCAAGGCATCCAAAGGGTCCAGAGGAGGAGCGGTCTAGAGGAGGACAGAAACAACACCATTACCAAGTGAAGGAAAGAGAAGAAGAGGAAAGAGGAGAAGAGAGAAGGGAAGAGGAGAGGAGAAGAGAAAAGAGGAGAAACAACATTATTGAGAGGAGGAGAAGAGGAGAGAGGAGGAGAGAAACAACATTATTGAGAGGAGGAGAGAAGAGGAAAGGTGGGGAGAGGAGAACAGAGGAGAAAGGAAAGAGGAGAGGAAAGAGAAGGAGAGAAACAAATAAATCATCAAGAGGAGGAGACAGGATGAGAGAAGGAGAGACGAGGAGAGGAGATGAGGAGAGGAGGGTGCATAGGAGGAGTCTGTACCTGTTTTGTCTCTGGGACTTTGGGAGGAACCTCCACCTGAACCTGGACAACACAGAACACAAGAACGTGAGGACTAAACTAGGACTGAACCAGGACTGAACCAGGACGGAACCAGGACGGAACCAGGACTGAACCAGGACTGAACCATAACTGAACCAGGACTAAACCAGAACTAAACCAGGACTAAACCAGAACTGAACCAGGACTGAAACAGAACTAAAACATAAGGACGGGACTAAACCAGAACTAAACCAGGACTAAACCAGACTGAACCGGGACTAAACCAGAACTAAACCAGGACTAAACCCAGACTGAACCAGGACTAAACCAGAACTAAACCAGGACTAAACCCAGACTGAACCAGGACTGAAACAGAACTAAACCATAACTGAACCGGGACTAAACCAGAACTAAACCAGGACTAAACCCAGACTGAACCAGGACTAAAACTAAACCATAACTGAACCAGGGCTAAACCAGAACTAAACCCGGACTAAACCATAACTGAACCAGGACTAAACCAGGACTGAACCAGGACTAAACCAGGACTGAACCAGGACTAAACCAGGACTAAACCAGGACAAAACCAGGACTAAACCAGGACTAAACTAGGACTAAACCAGGACTAAACCAGGACTGAACCAGGACTGAACCAGGACTAAACAAGGACTGAACCAGGACTAAACAAGGACTAAACCAGGACTAAACCAGGACTGAACCAGGACTAAACCAGGACTAAACCAGAACTAAACCAGGACTGAACCACGACTAAACCCGTACTAAACCCAGACTAAATGAGGTCTAAATCAGGTTTAAACCAAAACATCTTCCATCCGTTGGAATGAACCTCTACCTTAGTCGTCTGAACTTTGGTTGCTGGGGTTTTTGACGCAGTAGTAGTAGTAGTGGTAGTAGTTGTAGTACTAGTTGGTGTAGCAGTAGTAGTAGTAGTAGTACTTGGTTTAGTTGTTTTTGCCTCTCCAGCTTTTACAGTTGTGGCTGCAATGGTCGTCTAAAAACGCAAATACTTCAAATGAAAAATTCACATTTTTCATATCAACAAATCCACCAGACCCAGCAAGTCTATAAGCCAAGCACAGCAACGAGAGGGAGATGGTGGAGCAGCCAGAGAATGGAGATTGGAGAATGGAGTTACATAAGCTCAAAGCATCATCCAAAACTTAAAGGTGCAAGTTCAAAACGTACAAACTCAAAGCAAGAAAAATACCAGAAAAATGTGTTCAAATTATGCAAAAAGAGAGCAAATGAATCCTGACTTGAGCTGTTAAAAATATTGAAGATCAAACTAAAACTGGTATCAAAACTAGATACTCATTGTTCGCCGGTATCGATGCTAAAGTCATTGGACAAAAATGTACCTTTCCTGAACCTTAGAATGATCTTAGCTGTATCAGAAGAAGTACCACATAGGCTAGTATACGCCCATGGACCACTATGGAGTGTTTTTATCATCGTCGTGGCATAATCGATATTGAGTATCGAGTCTATCCCTTAGTATCAAGATGGAGTTTGAAAACACCGGTGCTGATGAGCAATGCAGAGAAGCAGATTTGAAATCCACATGCAGAAAACCGAACAAAGACTATGGCAGTTTTTTAATCCCAAACAAGATGAAGGACAGTGTTCAAAGTTATGGTTGTGAGCAGATTAACATGGCTAAAGTGTGACGTAGGTTAACAGCGCCACCACCAGGCTATGACATAGCGCAGCACACAGAAGTTTCACATGTATAAATTGCTATTGTTCCTCTTCAGTTCTTAGATACCTTTGTGGCAACTTTAGTTTCTAAAGTTGAGGAGGGGGAGGACTTGTCTTGAGCAGATGCACCGCTCTAAAAACACGCAAACATCATGGAAGCCAAACATAAGTATTTTACAGAGCCTGGTGTGAGCAGAGATGTTAATAAGACCATTAGAACTCTGTCATTTCAAAACCAAAATGTCCGCAAACACATTTCTGTAACAAAATTAACTCTTATGAGCTTAAGCCATGTAATAATGTTGTTCCCTCATCAAAAACAGACCTGGAGTTGCGTAGCACTTTATTATTAAACTGTCCACATCTCCAACATCATGAAGTGGTCATTTTCAATTTAACAGATCTTTTTACCTTTAGTTCAGCAGAGATTGGCAATTCCAGATCTGACATGATCCAAATGATTCTAGTGAAGGTGTATGGAGTTTAAAAACACAGTGGAGCACTTCCTGTATTACCACATGACATCACAAGGTGGAACAGAGTGTTTTCTGTTTGAGAGAAGAACTCGGCCTAAATATGCAGGGTTTATGTGTTAAACATGTGTGAACAAAACAAAACACATCTCCAGGTCTGTTTGTGATAAGGAAACTGCATTAGAACAGAAATCAGAAAATGTTTTTTTTTCTTCCAATTCTCTCTAGAACATTTGTAGTATCAATAATAATACATAAAAAAACTAATACTAATACTAATACTAATACATTTCCACAAAAACACTGACAAAAGACAAAGATGTGAAGGAGAGCCAAACGTCAGAATGTTTAGATAGCTAATGTGTAGCTAATGTGTTCACAATGTTCAAAAAATACAGGTTAAAAGAACAAATATACTGGTACTTTGCAGTGATGTCACACTAGGGGTGTTCTAGATGTATGTCTATGGTGAAATGATCAGCAGTTTCCATGGAGACAAACACTGCCAAAAAAGTTTAAGATTATCTGAAAACTCAAGAGAAAATACAAAAGGGATTTAGGACTAAACCAGGACTAAACCAAGACTGAACAAGGTCTGAACCAGGACTGAACCGAGACTAAATCACAAGTAAAACCAGGCTAACCTGAACCAGGACTAAGCTAAACAGGACTGAACTAGGACTGAACTAGGACTGAAGCAGAGCTAAACTAGGACTGAACCAGCACTGCGCCAGGTCTAAACCAGGTCAAAACCAGGTCTAAACCAGGTCTAAACCAGGTCTAAACCAGGTCAAAACCAGGTCTAAACCAGGTCAAAACCAGGACTGAATCAAGGCTAAACCAGAACTAAACCAAGACTAAACCAGGCCTAAGTCAGGACTGAATCAGAATTAAGCCAGGACTAAACCAGGACTAAAACAGGACTGTTCAAAAATGGATTCAAACATCACATTTTCAGGAGCCTGTGATCAATCTGAGCGTTCATGGTCCTGCTTAAAGTTTGATTTTACACAAAAAGGTGAGAGTGACTTACTGAAAAACTGTTGGCTAATGCTAGCTAGCTTGTGACTGTAATATTATTTGAGAGGGACTAGTTTAACAGCACAAATCAGCTCACCTGTTGTAGTTCAACTAATTCAGTTCTTTATGGTGAGATTGTGCTCAAACAAAGCTCAGATTAAAGTCTAACTTAAGTGACAAAACTTCAGACAGAGCTGTGCCTCCAGCTGTAACATCACAACCCCAGAGAATGTTGATGACATCAGCTGCAGAGTATCAGTAGGTTAATACTAGATGTAGTCTTCTTGCAGAGTTACCTTGGACCAGCCTTTAGGGGAGAACAGTGTCACATCTGGAACAGGGTTAGTCTGAGGATTAGTCACAAACACAAAGTCAAGAAATGTGGACTCACAAATGTTTATGTCACATGTGCCCAAATGTGTCACAGGTTCAGATCTACAAGGCCTGTCCTCCACTACGCTAACTCTTGTTGGACTAAATACATATAGTGCTGCTCGACTGGCTGACTCAACAGGGGGCGTGGCAAGAGCTCTCAAAATGTTTCCGTATTGCTGTGTCTGACCCAAACTGCACTCATCAAACTACACCTGCAGGAGAAGCTCATGCTCATGCAGATTAAACTTGTGAAACATAAGACTCCATCGACCCATTCGTCAATTAAACGGCCAAAGGCCTACAGCACCCACATCTACTCTACTTTAAAGATGAACTATGTAACTTTTCTGGTTGGCCACCTCTTGTCTCCATGGAGATTTTATTGGTTCGCCTGGAATGTTCTACAGTATGGAAGTGAACTTAAAGCACTATTAGGTCAAGTTACAGGTCAGATCTGTGGAGATACAGATCTTAAAAAAGGCAAGCCCATTCGGAAAGAAAAACATTATAAATGATTTTTGTTATCGAGAAAATAATCCATGTCTGATTCGATCTCCAGGTTTATGAAATATTTAAAGCTGCGCTGTGTAACTTCACCTGCTTGTCTTCATGGAGAAGCTATTGACCTTATTCCACCTCGAGTTGTCAGAAGTATCGAAAATCAGATACTAATCAATATGAAAACTACTATCAAAACTAGATACACACTGTTCACAAGTATCAATACTAAAAAAGTCTCATTGATAGGGCAGAAATGAACCTTTCCTGAATATCTTTAGAATGATCTAGAGCTGTATCAGTATAAGACCACATAAATTAGAATATGCCCATGGACCACTATGAATGACCACTGAAAACTCATGAAATGCCTTTAACACAAAATATTTTCCCCAAAAATATGACATAATACATTTGTTTAAAGTCAACATTTGTTGCAAAAGCCTGAATTTATGGCGACCAAAGAGAAGACATGCCAGCCTCTAGAAAAAAGAGGAGGAGAGAAAGAGGAGAGAGGAGGAGAGAGGGGAGAGAAAGAGAAGAAACGGGAGAGAGAGGAAGAGAGGGGAGAGAAAGAGGAGAAAGGAGAGAAAGAGAGAGACAGCGAGAGACGGAGAGGAGGAGAAGCCATGGTCCACAAAAAGACATGTCCAACAGTGATAGAGGGATGAGAGGAGGAGTCACCAAACAGATTCACTAATTCCCTGTTAGCCCAGAAACACCGGCCACACCCACTCTGAACCTCTGACCTTAGAGACACTTCCTGTGGCTGTGACATCACTTCTTGCCGCTGTGGGCTTGGATCCAGCCGAAGGTTTCTGCTGCACACGACACAAAACATATACAGCTCAAGAGGAGGTTTAGGTTTAGCGCAAGAGAAGGACTGAACAGGAGGAGGAGAGAGGAGAGAGAAAAAGAGAGAGGACAGAGGAGGAGAAGCCATGGTCCAAAAACGACATGTCCACCATCAGTGATAGAGGGATGAGGAGAAAAAGAAGGGTGGGAGGAGTCACCAAACAGATCCACTAATGCCCTGTTAGCCCAGAAACACCAGCCACGCCCACTCTGACCCTCTGACCTTAGAGACACTGCCTGTGGCTGTGACATCACTTCCTGCCGCTGTGGGCTTGGACGCCATTTTGGATCCAGCCGAAGGTTTCTGCTGCACACGACACAAAACATATACAGCTCAAGAGGAAGTTTAGGTGTCGCTCAAGAGAAGGACTGAACAGAGATGCAAAGGGAGGGGAAGAAAGACGGAGGAGGAAGAGGAGAGGAAAAGAGGAGGAGAGCAGGAGAGAGAGAAGGAGTGAGGAGAAGGATTGAGGAAGAGGAGGGATTTTGATAACAACACCCAACAAGGGTATGACAGGACAGGGATAGACCAGTATTTTTCAAACTTTTCACATCTAAGACAATTTTGGGCTCAGCAAGTACCACCAGACTGGAACCAGGACAGATTTTTTTCAGTGTATCTGGGTTAAACCTGCATTTGACCCATCCTTCCGTGTCTCTGGGTTCATGTGGATAGACCCACCTCAGTAAAAGAGATATTAACCACAAACCAGGTCAACAAATCTGGAACTGGATCTTTAGCAAGCAGATTCTGTCCTCCTCAAGAAAACTGGGTGGTGTGACAAAAACGTGTCTTTTTATTTTATTTTTTCAAATTAAATTCAAAGAAAAATGAGTTTTATTATTGACTTCCTGAACATAAACAACATTGCCCCTCAGACTCTGCTCTGACACCGGGTCACAGCTGCTGCAGCGACATTAGACTGGCTATTTATACACACAACAGAAACAAGAGAGATCAGGAGTCTAACCCACAACCTGCTGGATGACCACTCTGCCACAGCACACACTCCACTCAGAGAGATCAGCGGTCTAACCCACAACCTCCTGGTGAGAGGGAGGGGACTATGGTACACATACTACTGCTACTGAGTGAGAGGGACACGGCTAAACACTCTTACTCGATCTTGTTAAGAGTCAATATGATTTTTCCCCATAGAATATATTTTAGAAGTAACATTTCTAAGCCCTGACAGAATTAGGGCTGAGTACGTTCCAAATACTTCCGAGTACCAATTCTTGACCAATACCTGGTTAGTACTGTGAAAAGTACACGCGTAAACTTGAAGAGCTGTGTGAGTCACTGTTACAGGCCACGGCCTATTTAATTCTATTATTCTGCCCAGATCCACCCATTAGCCGATGAGCCGCACCCATACACTGTATATATGGATGAACATCGCTAACCTGCTAGTTGCTGTGTTCCAAAGAGGTAGTGAGCATGGGTGTGATTCAACTCCACCGATTCTTGCTCCAATATACTTTCTATTGAAAAAGTGTGTCTCCTCTGTAACTGCTGCTCTCAGGCTCATCATTCTGATTTTAAAATGTTGATTTTAACCCACTCTACATGATCCTGGGTTTTTTATTTCGCTATTTTGTCAATAAATCAAGATATGAACATTAATAACAGCGCAATCAGGTGCCCTATTTCCTTGAGGCCACTCCCGTTTGCATTAGCAACAGGATGGAGCTGAAACCAGACCAGTGACTAGTGGGTCTTTCACTGAGGTATTCTTTATTGGCCTTTATTCAGTTGTTCTGGTATCAGTAAATATTTTCATTTTTCATTTATGTAAGTATGAAATACTTAGATTGGCTTTAACAATTTTGTGCTGAGAGCTGATTGGTTGCAAGGGTTTTGTTGTGAGCTGTTTGGCTGAGAGGGGTTTGTGCTGACAGCTGATTGGTTGTGAGGGTTTTGTGCTGAAAGCTGGTTAGCTGTGAGGGTTTTTTGCTGAGAGCTGATTCGCTATAAGGGTTTTATGCTGAAAGCTGATGGGCTCTGAAGGTTTTGTGCTCAGAACTGATTGGCTATGAGGGCTTTGTGCTGTCAGCTGATTGGCTGTGAGGGCGTTGTGCTGTCAGCTGATTGGCTGTGAGGGCTTTGTGCTCAGAGCTCTTTGACGGTGAGGGTTTTACACTCAGAGCTGGTTGGCTCTGAGGGTTTTGAGCTCAGAGCTGATTGGCTGAGAGGGGTTTATGCTGAGAGCTGATTGGCTGTGAGGTTTCTGTGCTCAAAATTGAATGGTTGTGAAGGTTTTGTGCTGACAGCTGATTGGCTCTAAAGATTTTGTGCTGACAGCTGATTGTTCTGAGGGGTTTATACTGAGACCTGGTTGGCTATGAGGGGTTTGTGCTCAGAACTGGTTGGCTGTGAGTGTTTTGTGCTGTGAACTGATTGGCTGTGAGGATTTTGGGTGACAATGGCTCAGTTAGAGCGTTGGTTCCCTAACCTGAAGGTCAGAGGATCGAGTCCTGCTTGGACCAAGTTCTGTCGTTGTGTACTTAGGCAAGACACACCCACATTGCCTAGTATGAAAGTGGTGTGTGCGCGAATGATTGGTGGTGGTCGGAGGGGCCGATGGCGCATATTGGCAGCCTCGCTTCCGTCAGTCTGCTCTACAATAGTAGCTTACCATCACCAAGTGTGGAAGTGAATGAATAATGACTATAGTGTAGTGCTTTGAGAGGCTTTGACAAGCCTTTAAAGCGCGTTATTGTTAGGCATTATTGTTATTATTTTGTGGTGAGAGCTGGTTGCTCATAGGGGTTTATGCTGACAGCTGATTGGTTGAGAGGCGTTTGTGCGCAGAGCTGTTTGACTGTTAGGGTTTTGGGCTGAGAGCTGATTGGCCATGATGGCTTTGTGCTGAGAGCTGATTGGCTCTGAGGGGTTAATGCTGAGAGCTGATTGGCTGAGAGGAGTTTATGCTGAGAGCTGATTGGCTGAGAAGGGTTTATGCTGAGAGCTGACTGACTCTGAGACTTTTGTGCTCAGAGCTGATTGGCTGTGAGGGTTTTTTGCTGATAGTTGATTGGCTGTAAGAGGTTTGTACTGAGCTTATTGGCTGACAGGGCTTTCTGCTGAGAGCTGATTGGCTGTGACGGTTTTGTGCTAAGAGCTGATTGGCTGTAAGGGCAGTCTACCTGCTTCACTTCTTCACTCTGTGAAAAAGAGGTTCTAAAGCTGGTCTAGAGGCCACCAAACTCACGCATTGGAATACCGGAGATGTGACAAAGGCTTTGCAAGAGACAGGGATGGATGAGACCGTGTGACAGTCAGCTATGGCACATTTAACAAAGTATCACACTACACTTGAAATAAATACATTAAAATAAAGCCAAAATTAAACAAATTCTTTGTGTCTCAGTCAGAAATTCCTCTCTGAAGCCCAAGTCTAGACTGAAGCCTCTACATGACATCACACAATTATTAGTTTGTGCAAGTTAGAACTGGCTCGGTCTAATTCCTGGAAGCCAATCTGTAATTATGAGCAAAGTAAAAACATGAAAACTCCAGGAACTGTTTTACGAAGTACAAATACCACTAGTACTAGTACTTCACAGCGACATCACAATCTGCTCAGGAGACCAACACAAACCCCAGACAACTCTCTCTGATCTGAATGGTCACTGCCTAATCCCTAGCAACTGCAGCCAATCATGAATCAGTGCTAGTGCAGCCTCTGCAGCTCAGTAAGTGAACTACTGGTGTTTGTGAGACTGTAGAATGTGATGATGTAAGAGCCAATTTACCCTGTTGTACTTTATCATGAAATATCCAAAACATAAATTCACAAATGTTGAACTGATCATTTCTAATTTTGACTAAAGCCAATAATTCACTGAACAAAACCAGAATCTGCATTTTTGGTTATCTGCATCTAATTATAAAGCTCTTTATTGTCTGGTGATGAGGAAGTGAGCTGTTAGCATGCCAGTTATTGTTAGTTCACTGTCAAACTCTGCTCTGGTCTCTGAAAGTTGTGAAAAGTTATTATAAAGTCATTGCAGTGAATAATTACGATGATCTGTTCTAAACTAGGATTAAACCGGGTTTAAACCAGAACTAAACCAGGATTAAACCAAGAACTAAAACAGGTCTAAACCAGAATTAAATCAGGATTAAACCAAGGACTAAACCAGGGCTAAACCAGGACTAAACCAGGTCTAAAGCAGGTCTAAACCAGTACTAAACTAGGGCTAAACCAAGACTAAACCAGGACAAAACCAGAACGAAACCAGGATTAAACCAAGGATTAAACAGGACTAAACCAGGACTAAACCAAGGATTAAACCAGCACTAAACCAAGACTAAACCAGGTCTAAAGCAGGTCTAAACCAGGATAAAACCAGAATAAAACTATGATTAAACCAGGATTAAGCCAGAACTAAACCAGGATTAAACCAAGGACTAAACCAGGGCTAAACCAGCACTAAACCAGGTCTAAAGCAAGTATATATCAAGACAAAATAAAGGCTAATCCAAGGCTAAATCAAGACTAAATCAAGACTAAACCAGGACTAAACCAAGACTAAATCAGGACTAAACCAGGATTAAACAAAGGACTGAACCAGGTCTAAACCAGGACTAAAACAAGACTAAACACAGATGGAGCAGCTCAAATGAATCTTGTTCAAACACAGATTTGTGTTGTAACACAGTGAGTTTTTGGGTCTAGTCTTGAATAGAAATGATCAGGTTCAACATCTGTGACTTTACCTTTTGGATATTTCATGGTAAAGTACTATAGTGTAATTTATAGAACTGTATCTGACATTTGACCCCTGCCTCCATCTGGAGTATGACATCATCACAAAAGCTCAGATAAACCCCACAAATGAACCCGACTATTTAACCCGATGAAGCCTCAGGCTGAGCCAGGTTCTGTTTCAGGAAAAGGGAGAGATCTAAAATAACATTAAAAAAAACTTGTTAAGACACACAGAGACAGAGAGAGGAAGAGGAAGTACACCAAAGTACAGAGACTACTGCAGATACTGTGGGGTCAGAGTTTAAGTACACTCAGGAGTACTGCATATAGAAGAAGTGTGCACTACAAGTAAACAGAAGAGTCCTGCATAAAAGAAGAAGTACAAGTACATAGAATACTGCAAAGGACAGGAGTGCACTACATGTGAGCACAAGTACACAGAAGAGTGCTGTGTAGAAGATGAGTGCAGTACATGTGAGTACAAGTACACACTAGAGTACTGCAAAGGAGGGGAAGACTGCCGTACATATGAGTACAAGTACATAGAGCAGTACTGCATAGCATAGGAGAGAAGTGAAGTACATGCAAGTGCAAGTACATAGAAGAGTACTGTATATGAAAGGAGTGAAATAGGTGTGAGTACAAGTACACACTAGAGTACTGCAAAGGAGAGGAGTAAGGCAGGTATGAGTACAAGTAAACACTAGAGTACTATGTAGAACAGGGGTGCAGTACATCTCAGTACAAGTACACAGAAGAGTTCTGTGTAGGAGAGGAGTGCAGTACATGTGAGTACAAGTACACAAAAGTGTACTGTGTAGCAGAGGAGTGCAGTACATGTGAGTACCAAGTACACAGAAGAGTGCTGTGTAGGAGAGGAGTGCAGTACATGTGAGTACAAGCACACACTAGAGTACTGCAAACGAGGGGAAGACTGCAGTACATGCGAGTACAAGTACATAGAAGAGTACTGCATAGCATAGGAGAGGAATGAAGTGCATGCGAGTGCAAGTACACAGAAGAGTAGTGTATACGAGAGAAGTGAAGTACATGTGAGTACAAGTACACACTAAAGTACTGCAAAGGAGGGAAAGACTGCAGTACATGTGCGCACAAGTACACAGAAGAGTACTGCATAAGACAACAGGAGTATTATTTTATTTACTCCATATCTGTCAATAAAATGTGTAAAATATTTGTTATATTTTATTTAAGACAAGAGATCCTGGTTTGTCCAACAATGGGGAACAATTCACTGCTGCAATGACAGAAACAGCAGCAAATAAAAAAGTATTAAAATGCCCAAGATAAACAAGGAGTATTTGGATAAAAGGAAGTACTGGTTACAGTATTAGTTGATGTAGTAGTAGTTTGGGTAGTAGTAGTAGTAGTAGTGGCAGTAGCACTTGCAGTAGGAGTAGTAATGGTAGCAATATTAGTTGCTGTAGTAGGAGTAGTAGTTGGGGTAGTAATGCATGCAAGAGTTGTAGTAATAACAATTACTCTAGTAGCAGTGGTAGTAGTACTTGCAGTATTAGTTACAGTAGTAGTAGCAGTTGGGGCAGCAGTGCTACTAGTAGTTGCAGTATTAGTTGCTATCGTAGTAGTAGTACTGATTGTAGTGATAGCATTTGCTGTAGTAGTAGTGGCAGTAGTATGGGCAGTTGCAGTAGTAGTAACAGTTGGGATAGTAGTGGTAGCAGTAGCTGCAGTATTAGTTACTGTAGTAGTAGTTGTGTAGTACTTGCAATAGTTGTAGTAATGGTTGCAGTATTAGTAATAGTAGCTGAGATACCAGTATTTGCAGTAGTTATAATAATAGCAATTACTGTAGCAGTAGTGGTAGTAGTAGTTGCAGTATTAGTTGCTGTAGTAGTAGTTAGGGTAGTAGTACTTGCAGTGGTTGTAGTAATTACAGTTAATACTACTACTACAGCAACTGCTGTGTTAGTTTTGGAGTAGGAGTTGTTGGGGTAGGGGTACTTAAGTAGTTCTAGTAATAACAACTGCAGTAGTAGTAGTACTTGCAGTACTTGCAGTAATGGTCGTGGTATTATTTGCTGTAGTAGTAGTTGGGGTAGTAGTACTTGCATTAGTTGTAGTAATAACAATTGCTGTAGCAGTAGTGATAGTTTCAGTAGTAGTGGTGGTAGTGGTTGCAATATTAGTAGCTGTGGTAGTAGCAGTTGTACTTGCAGTAGTTGTAGTAATAGCAGTTGCTGTAGTAGTAATGGTAGCAGTAGTGTAGTTGCTGTAGTAGTTGGGGTAGTAGTAGTATAGTTCCTGTAGTAATGGGGTAGTAGTATTTGCAGTACTAATACACAGAAGTATTTTTACCTCAAAGTGAGAGACTGGAGCTGCAGGTTTAGGTGTGGTCCCCGATTCAGACTGAAACACAAAAAACACATGGACATGAGCAAAGTACACGATAAGTACACAATGAAAATACACCATAAAAGTACATGGTAAAAGTACACGGTAAACGTGCACCATAAAAATACACAGTAAAAGTACATAATAACAGTACACACTAAAAGTACACCAGGACTAAACCAAGACTAAACAAGGTCTAAACCAGGACCCAACCGTGACCAAACCAGGACTAAACCAAGACAAAACTAGGACTAAACCAGGACTAAATCAGGTCTACACCAGGAATAAAACCAAGAATAAAACAAGGACTAAACCAGGATGAAACAGGACTAAACCAGGTCTAAACTAGGACTAAACTAGGATTTAAACAGGACCAAACCAGGTTTAAACCAGGAATAAATCAGGTCTAAATCAGGTCTAAACCAGGACTATACAGGACTGAACCAAGACTAAATCAGGTCTAAACCAGCACTAAAACGAGGACTAAACCAAGACTAAACCAGACCTAAACCAGGACTTAACCAGGACTATGCCAGGTCTAAACCACGACTAAACCAGGTCTAAACCAGAACAAAACTAGGACTAAACCAGGACTAAACTAGGATTTAACCAGGGCTAAACCAGGTCTAAACCAGGAATAAACTAGGACTAAATTAGGTTTGAACCAAGACTAAATCAGGTCTAAACCAGAACTAAACCAGGATTAAACCAGGTCAAAAACAAAACAAAACTAGAACTAAACCAGGCCTAAACCAGGAATAAACCAGGAGTAAATCAGGTCTAAACCATGACTAAACAGGAATAAACCAGGAATAAACCGATTATTATAAAAAAAAGCAGGTAAAAGTTCTGCAGTCATTCAGTCTTTCACACACTGGGACAGACTACAGAGGAGTGTTCAGTGTCTTGCCCAAGGACACATCAAAAAATGAGAACAGAGGATCAAACTGCTGATCTTATGGTAAGAGGGCGCTGCTTTACCTTCTAAGCCACAGCCCTGAGAAATTCCTGCTGTAGGTGTCACTGTGCACAGGGAGGGGCCAGTCTCACTACACAAACATTACATTACATACTGCATACTGTACATCATATACTTTAAACAATTATTCATATGCCACTAGGTTTGCTCAATTTTGGGGAAATATATATAGAAATGTAATCGTTAGACGCGTCCAGTAGAATTCACATCTGAGAGATACTGAAATCTGAACTTTTAACTCATCCAAGACACACAGGGACATTTCAGAACATGACTAAAGTATAAGGTTAGCAGTTTTTAAAAAAAATAAGACCCCACGGACACAGAGAAGGGGATTTGACAGACAGGAAGGGCATCTGACACACAGGGAAGGGATCTGTCACCAGTGATGGGAAGAATACTTTGAAAATGAATTTAGTTACAGAATACTGAATACCTGCATTATAATGTATTTTGTGATGTTTTCCGTTACATGGACCAATCAGAGTACTGCCTTCTGAATACTTACAATACTTTTACACAATGTTGCATTATATTGTAGTGTACAAACATGACAAAGGATTTAAAAAACAAGTTTGTTTCACTGTTTGGTCTGCATTTATTTATCCCCGTTTGTGTGATCAAGTATCGTCATGTACCAAGTACCAAAGTAACTGTATTCTGAACACCACCAAAAGAAAGAGTAACTGTACCGGAATACAGAACAGGGAGGGCATCTGACACACAGGGAGGGTCTGAGATGAGGCAGATCATTAGAAGCACACAATGCAGTACAGCTCCACCCACTCTTCCATCCAACGCCCTTCTACGGCAGGGCACAACCAGGCACTTTACTCACAAGTTTCAGTAATCCTGCACATCTCCCTCTGCACAGCTCACAACCATAGACTGTATAAAAAAGTAGACTAAGGGAGTATAACGTCACCCACAGCGTTTGGCTCCAAAAGAAGCTCATGGAGGCTAGCAGTTATAGCTAATCTGGAGCTAATTTGGAGCCCAGAAAGAAGGTGCCTAATTGTTCTGTTGTTAAAGCGAAAAGCGCGTCCATGATCACTTCCTATTTGGAATGCATGGCTAGCAGGTTAGCGATGTCCATTTATATATACAAGTCTATGCTCACAACACTGTTACAACTGGTCACGTCATCAGGTGGTAGCCCAGAAGCACTCACTCACACTTCTATGTTTTAATATGATCAGCTGTTATGGGTTACCTTTCTGATATGACCCATAATACACCTGGGCATATTAGACCTTGTAAGCATAGACTCTCTAATTAGAATCATAGTCTGTATAAAGAAGCACATGAAGCTTGTCGAGGTTAGCATTGTAGCGGCTAATTCAAGATCTACATTTGGAAATCTGACGGTGAGCTGTTGAAGGCAACGCCCCTTCGGTCTGCATCGCTGTTGCTAACACTAGCAGGAGCGACCTCAGGAAAAGAAGGCGCCTGAGTAGTCTATTATTAATGTTCATGTCTTGATTTAGGGACAAAATAACAAAATAAAAACCCCAGGATCATGTAGAGCACGTACAAAGATACAAACAATACAAATATTTTAAGGTCAGAATGACGAGCCTGACAGCAGCAGTCACAGAGAGAGGTGCCACGGTTTTATCGACGGAGCTGGAAGCGCACTCATGTTTACTTCCTGTTTGGAACGCAGTGGTTAGCAGATTAGCTATGTTCATTTATATATACAGTCTATGGTTAGAATACAACTTTTTAATCAAATTTATAGATAATAAATGT
The DNA here is from genome assembly GCA_019594935.1 of Periophthalmus modestus. Lineage (NCBI taxonomy): Eukaryota > Metazoa > Chordata > Actinopteri > Gobiiformes > Gobiidae > Periophthalmus > Periophthalmus modestus. The sequence goes on along the minus strand of JAIEZT010000013.1, from coordinate 657,638 downwards.
CCTCATACAGACACGCAGTGCTGTATGCGTGTGAATTTGTAGTGTTTTTGAAAAAAGAAACGAGGTGGCAGAAACCATCCGCAGACTAAACTTAACATGGTAATTGACTTTGTCATTAACAAAGATGATCAGGGAAACATTAGTGGCTGCAGTGATTGGAGCAAAGCATCATGGTCTCCGTAGTCCTGTGGTGTAGTCACAGGTGGAACAGGTTATACTGCCTCAGTCTGATCCTCCTTCAGGACAAACTCTGACTTTGTGTTTGTGTTATTATGTCACAGGAGAACGGCCCCACCCACACTCACATGCGCACACTCACACCTGCACACCCATAACCCACAGCTGACCAAGTACACACCGCCACATGCACACTCACATGCATACTCATGCATAGTCACATGAACTATCAGAAACAGCTGACTGCAAGATGTTTCAGATGACATCTAAAACTGCTTCCATGACGCCATCATCATCATCATCATCATCACATATAAAAATTTTGAAACGATCAAGTTCATTTGTGGGTTTTCCTTTTGGAGATTTTTATGAGAGAAGAGAGAGTGGGACACCAGCACTACTGTACTGACAACAGGGCATAAACATGAGTATAAACCAAACCACATGTTCGATTGATCAGCGACAAAGCACAAAGTTTACTGCACGTGTCCATCATGTTTACTTTAAAAACTACAAAGGTGTTAAAATCCCACATGTTTACTAACCTGTGAGCTGGTTTGAACAAGGACAGCACCAGAACTAAATATGGGGACTGACCCTCACCGGTCCTGAATCAGGACTAAACAAGACTAAATCAGAAAGGAGCAGCAGACAACAGGGAAAATGGGTTCAGCTTCAAAAGGTTAAATAACATTCCAGTCCTATATTTGAATGTAGATATTGGAAAAATAATGAAATTTGATATTATTTTGACTTATACTAAATCTACTGTAGTATTCACCTAGTGTTGTGCTGCTTTGACTTGGATATTTAACAGATCAAATAAACAGCCATTTGGGAGTCAAAGGTAAAAAAAACCCAAAAAACAACAATAATATAATAAGGGTTTTATTATAGTTATTAAGTTCAAATCTGTCAACTGGGCAAATCGTTGTAGGAGTGAAGACGTTTCACTGCTAACTACACTGAAACTGTAGACAACTATTGTCTCCAGTTTCAGCTGAAACTGCCCTATTCAGCCCTTAACGACCCTGCTGTTGTTCTCATTGTTCTGGGTCTGAGGATGGAGTTGTAGATGGAGGAGAGATTATGTCTCAGGCCCCCATTCCTGTTTAAGGAACGATTCTCTTTCCTAATAAAAATAGCTTCTTTAACTCTCCTCCCAAACCATTTCTTTTCTCTGGCTCAGATCTAAACTTCACTATCTTCAAAGGAGTGGTTAGTGGCTTTGAGATGGAGATGTACGGCGGACTGGGGTCCAGAGGAACTCTTGCGCCAATGTTGGTACATTCTCTTATGGAGTAGCTGTTTAGTTTCTCCAATGTAACGCTCACTGCACTCTTCACTACACTGAATAGAGTAGACTATATTACTTTGTTTGTGACTTGGGATTTTGTCCTCTGGGTGAACCAGTTTTTGTCTTAACGTGTTTGTAGGTTTGAAAAAGACCGGAATCTCACACTGTCTGAAAATCCTCTGAAGTTTTTCAGACACACCTGCTGTGTAAGGAATGGTAACACCCTTCCTTCTAGGTTCAGATTCCCTGTTGTCTTGTTTTTTAGCTCTCTTAGATCTATTGAAGGCCCATTTTGGATATCCACAAGCAGAGAGGGCTTTCTCCATGTGCTGCTCCTCCCTCACTTTTCCCTCTGTGTTTGTGGGCACCACTTGGGCTCTGTGTCGTAGAGTATGGATAACTGCGAGTTTGTGCTGCAGTGGATGGTGTGAATCAAACAGCAGGTATTGGTCCGTGTGTGGGCTTCCTGAAGACTTCCACCTGGAGACGTCGGTCCTCTCCTATTGTGACTGCACAGTCTAAGAAGGCCAGTTTGTTTTCTTTGGCCTCTTCCTGTGTGAACTTGACGTTAAAGGGCTGAATAGGGTAGGTTCAGCTGAAACTGGAGACAATAGTTGTTTACAGTTTCGGTGTAGTTAGCCCCTCCCTGCAGATAGATATAAGGCCGTGGTCCACCAGCAATCTGACCAGAACTGAAGAAGCGGCTTGGATGAGCAGCAAAACGTCTTCACTCCTACGACAACGACAACGATTTGTCCAGTTGACAGATTTGAACTTCGTCTTTTGCTATGGACCAGACCTGGACGACTCAGGGTTTACACAGATATCTTGAGTAATTAAAGGCAGTGAAATTCCATCTCTCTCTATCTCTCTCTGTAGAGATAGAGATGGAGAGATAGAGCTGAAGAGGTAAAGATGGAGAGAAGGAGGAGGAGGGGTATGTGACATAAGAGAAGAACATGAGACTAAACCCTGACTGTCACACATACCACACAAAAAGTCTGTCCATCAGCTGCTCTGGGAAGCCGCCATGTTTGTTTACACTCTAACAGACCACGGGCTTTTCCGATTGGTTTATTCACCTGACAGTCACCCTCATTAAAACATCAACAGTAACAGGCATTTACATAACTTTATCCTGACTCTTTGCTGATTCTGAGCATGTGCAGAACGAATTTTGACACAAACTGGGCTCTGACTCAAACTGGGTAATCATACAGCTGTTAGCCTGTTATCCAAGAGATGCTAGCCTGTGTTAGCTTGTGTTGTTAGCTTGTTTCGATCAGCACATAATGGACACAAACCCAGGCGTTGTGTGGTCTGCAGCTATTATGAAACTGATGAGTAATCCGGCTCACCCAAAGCCACAATTAGCCAGAGCTATTCTCTCTACAACAACACAGAGATAAAGGTGTATTCTGTCACTTTTGTGCTCGTTTCCATGGAGATGTCATTGCTTAGTGTGGAATGTTCCACAATACCACATGACATTAAACATATCTCTCTCCATGGAGACAAACAGGAACTATATTGCAGGTCAGATCTGTAGAGAGGCAAGTTTGCTTGCAGAATTCATGTTTTTCACACCATACTGTGGAACATTATAGGCAAATTACAGGTTGTCAGATGTGCTCCTCCTGTATCACTGCAGTATTAGACTGACATGGGGCAGGTCAAATGTCTCTTGTTAATCTGCATGTGTTGTGGTGTGTCAGATGCCCTCCCGGATGTTTTGATGTTGTTGGAGAGATGCAGCAGGAGAGTAGAGCTTGTCACAGACAGGAATGATCAGGGAACATTTTTGATTTTTGGAGATTTTTGATAAAACATATCAGAGAATGAGAGAGAATACTGACTTGGGCCAATAGTTTAAAATCACTGAAACTCTGAGTCCTCTTCCCTCCACCCTCGATCGCACAGATGACAACATAAGAGTGGGGAAAGGGTCTTGCTCAAGAACATAACAGCAGGAGACGATGTGCGGTGAAGGTGGTGAGAATCCAGCTGCCAAACTCAGGTCAGAAGCGATTCTTTTTTACCCTATTCAATCACAGAAAGTGAAAATGTGCTGATTGCAGAAGATACTACCATTGTTACTGCAATAGTGGGAGGTGACTACTAGGACTACTACTACTACTACTACTACTACTACTACTACTACTACTACTACACTACTACTCCATACTACTAACTTTTTGTGATTAATTTGCTTGTCTGTTTCTGTTAACATAATGTTTTTTAACTTTCCCTTTAGGCTGGACAAAAATTCTCATGTTCATGCAACAAAATACACAGCAACTGATGTTGTGATTGATCTTGTTCTGCGGGGGCTTTACAAAAATGTATTGAATTGAACTTAATTGAATAATTCATTATTGTCCTGGCCATATATGTAGTGACATCACTCTGTGGGTGTTCTGGACCTAGCTGTCCGTCCATGGGTGGGATGTTACCATGTGGTGACACAAAATACACTTAGTAAACACTGGGCTTTTTTGAGTTTTAAATAGTCTGAAAACTCAAGAAAAAATACAGGGGGGATTTAAACAGTTATCCATTTCAGTTTTTTGTGATTAATTTGAGTGTTCATGGTCCTGTTTAGAAGTGTTGATTTTTTTTTGTGTTTCTGTTCTGTACAAAAAAGTTGATGTTGACCCTAAGAGGACTCGCTGTGAGTGTTAGCTAATACTAGCTATGTATTGACTGTTAAGTTATTTGATCACAAGTCTGTTCACCTGTTGTAGTTCCAGTCAGTTCTTTATGGTCACCTATGTTGTTAAAATACCATGCTCAGACAAAAAGACAGAACAGCCTAATGCCTAAAGTTAGCATCACACCCCCAGGGAAAAAATGACATCAGGTGTAACTGTAAAGAACTGGCTGAGCTGTGAGGATCTGGTCAAACCCCATATAAAGATTCAAAATTTATGCTTGTCCATAATAACACACCTCTCACTGTTTCTTTACTTTATATTTACCTCTGACCTGTTTCCACAGCAACAGATCAGGTCATGAGAGCCTTATGGAAACAACCTGAACCTACTCTCCAGATCTGAAAATACACACTTGCTCATCAAGCATTTTCTAATGACTCTTCACAAACCCCATAAACGAGCAAAAACTAGGACCCCATAATAACACACATGACTGTTTCTTTACTTTATATTTACTGCTGCCTGTTTACTATACTTCTACTACTTATTGAAACAACCTGAACCTACTACTCCAGATCAACACTTGCTCATCAAGCATTTTCTAATATACTCTTCACAAACGAGCAAAACTAGGACCCCACCATCACAAATGGGTCTTACTTCTACTAGACTTAAGAGCTCTAACTACTTGCCACACAAACTAACTTTATCAAATGGGTCTTGTTAGACCTTTAGCTCTAACTACACACAAAACTTTACAGAAAACATACAATACATAAGGTAATTCTACAACTACTACAACTAGTAGCACTAACAGCTGCATAACAAAGTCAAAATTTGACAGTAAGCTGCAAACTACTACTACTACTTCTACTACAGTTGCACAATAGATGAAAACTGCAACTACTTCCACTGCTAGTACTGCAGCTACTACTGCTGCTATTACTGATACTTTTACTACTGTTTGTAAGAAAAGTTAAAGTTGACCACTGCAAAGTACTACTTCTACTGCAACAACTACAACAGCTACAACTACTACAACTCCTATTCCTCAACTACTTCACTTGCCTGTGGAAAATGTAGATAAGACACTACTGCTACTGCTACTGCTACAGCTAATACTACAACTACTACTACTACTACATAGCAAATTAATGCAAACCCCGACTAGCTTTGCGTTACTACTACTGCTACTGCCACCAGTACTTCACTCTAAGAAGTATAAGAAGTACTTGTTTGTTTTATACTTTCGCACTGCTAAACATGTTAGCTTAGCCACCAAAAGCAGAACAGCTCTGACCCAAATGTCACAGGGTGATTAAAGCTAACTTTGTGAAGTGACCTAATCTAACCCAGCGACATGTTCAAGCAGGAAGAGAGGAGAGAGGAAGACTAAAAGAAAAGAGAGAAAGACTGAGAGAGAGAAGAGGAGGGAGCACGTACCATGGGCTTCAGTAAATGTTTTTCGAGTGTTGAGAGAAGTTTAGTCCAAAAATCTGTGACGGAGTTTGAGTTTGAGACGAGAGGGAGAGGAGCGGTCAGACACGCCAGACACGCACGACAACATTCAAACGCATGTAAACAGAAGACACGCCCAAAGAAGGGAGGGGACGAGAGAAAGAGGGGAAAGAACAGAGTGGAGGAGAGAGAGGCAGGGAGGGAGGGAGGGAAAGGAAGAGTAAGGCAGAAGAGAGACAGAGTAAGGTGATGAGAGACAGGGATGACAGGGAGAAGCAAAAAAGGGGGAGAGAGGGGGGAAGGTAGAGGTGAAATAGAGTGAGAGGATGAGAGACAGGGAGAAGGAAAGAGAGGGGAGAAAGAAGGAGAGAGAGGGGGGGCCAGAAGAGAGAGATACAGGGAGGGGCTCAGAGATAGAGGAGACAAAGAGAGAGAGTGGGAGAGAAGGAGGGAGGGAGGGGAGAGAGGAAATGGAGAGGGAGGAAAGGGGCAGGGGAAAGGAGGTGAGGGAGAGGAGACGTCCATATAAAGACACTGCTCACAGAGAAGAGACACGCCCACAGAGAAGAGACACGCCCACAGAGAGAGACACGCCCACAGAGAAGAGACACGCCCAGAGGAAGAAGCTGAAATTATGCAAATGAAACAGACCTACACTGCAAAAACTCCCGACACAACTCTCAGAAGAGATTTAATTAAAGAGAGAGAGAGAAAAAAAAAAAAAAAAATCACATTTTTTGGGGACATTTATTTTACAAAATCTGAGATATTTTATCTTTAAAGGCAAACTATAATAACAACAATAAAATGGAGAACAACAGGCTGAATAGCAGTACAGCACATTAACATAACTCACACAGCAAAGTGAAAATGTGTCTGGTATGTTTATGTAAAATATTAATAGTATGCCGGCTTGTCCACAAACATGAGAGAACATGAGAGAGACATGAGAGTTCTTTTCACCGATGTTTACTGTGGTCTTACTTCTTCACCACATACCGTAGAACTAGCAAACACATCAAATATAACAAGCTCAGGCTCATCTTACATATACACACAAAATTGCACATGAATGTATGGAAAATATACATACCACTTTGGCCTGGTAGTAAACAAACCGGTGAACTGAAAACTTTATATTTTACTTTTCAATTGTTCCTTAAATAGTGCTCTGTCGGGTAAGACGTCACATTAGCGTTAAAGGCTGAACCCGAAGACAGGAAGTAGTTTTCACAATCTTAAACTAGATTTATGATAAACTAAACATTTACAATATTGTTCTAAATGAAAAATTATCAGCTTTACGGTCCTATAATAAAGTGGAAAGAAATAAGGGGAAATTACTTGTGTATAAAAGAAAACGGGTCAAGTACATTTCCTTGCAGGTATTACAAACACAAACGTCATCTAGTGGTCAAACAAGTGAACTGTAACATGTATAATCAACCGTTACATAACATATCCGTAAACACGTACAAGAAGCATAAACAACGAACTGAATACGTGTCTGGTATGTTAACGTAAGATATTAACAGTTAATTCGATAACTCAAGCATAAAAAACAAGCTCACAAGTTTACTCTCAATCTCACTCTAAATCACTAATTCTATTGAATTCTTCATCCTCTGTCTCGCTTCTGGACAGCTCTGCCTGCTCCAGAAGTAGATGAAGCATTGCTCTGGAAGAAGATGGCTGCCATGCTGGTACACAAGCTTAGAGTGCCCTCGCGCAGTTGTCAGTGTGAATTGGAACTATATAGTTTAATAATTTCACATATAAGTCGCATCCGAGTATAAGTCACAGCTCCGGCCAAACAATGAAAAAAAGTGCGACATATAAACTGGAAAATACAGTAAACTGAACTCTTATTTCCTGGTTGGACAATAAATGACATCACCTTTATTTAGTTAAATGAAGGTTTAAAGTGTCAGAAAAATGTCTTCCTGGTGAGCAAAATGTCATCAAGGAACTATTCACCCATTCACACACACATCCATACACCAGAGTGATGATGCTCTCCACATAAACAGTGTATATGTCAAGAGGACAAACGCTCTACCATCTCTAAAATCCTCTACCCACAAAGCACTTGGACCAAAATTATTATATTTCCGAATTATAGATGTGTATTTTTACAGTGCATTCTGTACAAAACAACCCGGACGCTCCCATTCCTGCCACACACTGCTTCTGATTGGTCTGACAGACTCTAAACCCCGCCCCTTCACCACAGATAGGAAGACACATAGACTCCAATGAACACACACACAGAATTACTCAAACAAGATAATATTTGGACAAAAAGGTTTGAGCAAAGCCAAAGTGAAAGCAGTGGGAGGATGGTTTTGTGATTTTTAGAGAGAGGGATGAACAAATGAAAAAGGAGGAGGGAAAAAAAGGAGGAAAAGGGTAGGAAATGGTTAATATGAAGTTTTGGGTGTGACACAAAACAGTCACTACTCTGGAATCTACAGACAACAGGGCAGGGAGGAAAAGAAGAGAGGGAGGGAAAGAAGAGAGGGAGGGAAAGAAGAGACTGATTAAGGGGAGAGAGGGAGAGAAGAGAGGGCGAGAATGAGAAGAGGGAGGGACAGAGGAGAGGGAGGGATTGAGGAGAGAGGGAGGGTGAGAGAAGAGGAGGAGGGAGGGACTGTGAAAAAGCGAGGGAGGGAGGAGGGAAAGAGAGAGAGAAAAAAGGGAGGGAGAGAGGGAGGAAGAGAGGAAAAAAGGTGAGAGAGAGGGGAGCTAGAGGGAAATAAGAAAGGAGGAAGGTGAGGAGAGGGAGGAAAGAAGAGGAAGGGAGGGAGGAGAGCAGAGAAGGGGAAAGAGGATGGGAAGGGAAAGGGAAGAGGGAGAGATGAGAGGGAGGGAATGAGGAGAGAGGGACAGAGAGAGGAGAGGGAGGGACAGAAGAGAGAAGGAGGGAGGAGAGAGAGAGGGAAAGAGGGAGGGAGAAGAGGGAGAGATTGAGGGGAGAATGACTGTGAGAGAAGAGGGAGGGAGAAGAGAAAGACGAAAGAGGGGGGAAGGGGGAAGAGACAAGAGAGGACAGAAAAGCTCAGCATAAAGTTTAACTTTTAATATCTGTGTGTGAGTTGTTTGAGGTAGTTTAGACCTCTACAAACATGCATGAAAATGAAACCCTGTAGATCTGTACAAACAGCAGACGAGGAGAGAGGGGAGGACAAACAAGGAGCTGAGTGCAGACACTTGTAGATGTGATTCTAATTGGAGGTTTGACATGTCCTCGTGTGTCAGATGCCCTCGTGTGTCAGATGCCCTCCCTGTGTGATTTTAATGAGAGGTTCGACACAGGAGCTGAACATGTTTCACTGAGCCGAGACATTTCACAAGTCTCCAACGAAAAAAAACCCAAAAACTATTTTGCAGAACTGTGACTGACAAACAGCACAAAGTCAGTATCTGTGCTGTCCTCAAGCTAACTCCAACACGGTTTCCTTGTGTGTGTGAGAGAAGAGCGCCCCCAAGTGGACACTCACACACAGTGTATTCAACTCTCAGAGAGAGAGAAGGCTGCAAGAACATAGGATGCTAACTGTTAACGCCGGCTGCAGTTCCATGCTCCCTCAAAATCAGATTCATATAAACACATTTTTTTATCAGATTATTAAAATGACTTGTAAAAAGCAAAATAATACAATTTCTCAGATTTAAAAAAAACAAATTTTACCATGTTATAGTATTGCTCCATCATCAAAAACATGCCTCAAGAGGTTTTAGATTCGCCCTATTCAAACGCTCCTTACAGTTAGCAGGACAAGCCTGTACAAGGCGCCGCCCACACGCTTACATCACCCATGCTCCCAGAACAATTCTCCATAAATGCTGTTTGCAGTTTGTGCATGGACTCTCCGGGTGCAGTCTGGTGAGTGCAGTTTGGGTTAGATACAGAGATACAGAACGGTTTTGAGAGCTTTTGCCTCAGCCCCTTTTTTAACCATTTTTTTTTACCTTTTTTAACCAATCGATCGGCAGCGCACGTCTTTAGTCCAACAAGAGTTTATTCAGTCTTTCTACAGGCCTAGCATAGTTTAAGTTTGTGCATATGTAAAGCTTATGATAAAAAACAAAAACAAAAGAAACATTGTAGCTGTATTTAAAGATACAAGGAGGAGGCTAGAAAAATCTATCATCAGGTGTTTTCATCTATAGCAGAGGCATGAGGAGCATTAACCAGCAATGTCCTCACACGCTAAACTCTAATCAGCACATTACAATTGTGGGCTAAATGTGTAACACGGCCACAAGTACCACATGAACTTTTTCAATTTGCACTCGTAATTCACCCCCTGTGCTGATAGACATACCCTCAGAGTACAAAACATGAAATATAGATCCAGACCATAGACTGTATATATATATATATATATATATATGTATGTTTAAATGGACAAAGCTATATCACGCCATCGACTCTCTAAAACTGGAGTGGGCGGGAATGGAATTGGGCTCCAGATTAGCCGCTTTAACTCCTAGCCTGGAGAAGCTTCATTTGGAATTGAACATTGTGGGTGACGTCACACTCCCTCAGTCCACTGCTCCTCTGGATCTGTATATTTTCAAAGAGAGAGAGAGAAAGGTGGAGGAGGAGCAGAGGTGATATTACAGTCCTATATCTGTGTGTCACATGTCGGACATTTCAGTCTATTCCTGTCCCTCTGAGGCTTTAGGAGCAAGTTTGTGATCACACAACAGTTTAAATGAGCTGTACTACATTTTTGAAGTATCTGAGTGTGTCCAAATGAGTCCATATGTGTCTCACTGCAGTACAAATATAATGCATAAGCAGCTCTTGAGGTCAAACTAAGTCTGCTGTGTCCATTCTGCATCTAATTATAAAGTGGTTTATTGTCCGATAATAACGGAGTGCGCTGGTGGCATGCTAGTTGTTGTTAGCATTACCATGACTTCAAAATTCCGCTCTGGCCTCTGAGAGTTGTGAAAACCTCTTATAAACTCATCGTGGTGAATATTAGGATGCTCTGAATGCATAAGGTAAGTGAGGAATAACTTTGGACCAAAGCAAACCAACACACATAGATGGGACATCATCTGTCCCCCATCTACAACTCCACCCCCAGACCCAAAGCAAACAAAGGAAACAAGGAGAACAATAGAGACAGCCAGGATACCAATAGGCGTGAAAGCACCCATGAAGAACTGAATGAATATGCTAATTATGACTCAGGCACAGTGCAGGCTTAGTGTAGCTCAATAGGCCTAGCCTACTTAAGGTCAGCCTGTTCAGGGATTACAGGTGGAAATTAGTATTTATGTTATAATCTGGCACCATACATCTTTCCTGTTTTTCGAGGTCAATGTATTGTCAATGTATTGTTGTGCACTGTCTCTGTCTAAATAAAAGCACACCATATATACCATACATACAGAAACTGTAAAAAAAAAAATAGTTGCCAGTTTCAGTGTAGTGCAGTGTAGCTCCTCCCTTCAGATAGATATAAGACGGTGTCCACTAGCAATCTGACCAGAACTGAAGAAGCAGCTTGAATAAGCAGCCAAATGTCTTCACTTCTACAACTTTTTGTCCAGTTGACAGATTTTACTTTTGGCTTTTACCATGTTTGTAAATATCTGTGCACAATAACACAGGAAATTTTGTTTGTGGAGGAAATTATGGAACTTCAAAAATGCATCTGTTCAAGTAGTAATTTTATTTTGACTTGAAACTGTATGTGTGCTTATATTCTGTACATGAGGCTTTACAGTGGGTGATATTTGAGTGTGTCACATGTCCGACTCTCGGGTCTATTCCTGTCACAGATTTCACCCTCAGACCTCCAGGTACTGACCAGGATCCTAACCTGAGAAGGACCAGCTAGATAACTGTGACCAGGATCCCACCAGACCACATTTTTTAACATGCAGTTTGGACTGCAACGTTTAAACTGATGCTTATTAACAGAAAAAGGTTTTGGAGCTTGTTACAAGTCTGAATCTTTTCATCATAAAAATGCATACCAATACAGGTATCGGATATTGGTGCCAATACTGAAAAAGAGGAATCAGATATCGGCTTTTTCTGATCACTCATGCACACACACACAACACACACACAGACACAGACACACATACCCACACACTGGTCATAGTCGGCCCACACGCACAGACACATGCCATTTTTATTTACACACATTTGTTCACAGTTACTTGACCCATGCGTAATACTACTTAACACGCACTGGATCAGTTTTGTCCACACACAGGAAATAACACGCACACACAGACACATACCCACACACACACACAGTCGACACACACATCAACACATCGCTTCACACACAATATAGGACAATTGTATCCCCAGTTGGACACACACGTTCCACACACATGTGGAACATTTTTGAGCCACACACACACAATCTTTTGCACGTAAATACACATGTGGGTGGGGATACACACGCACAGGAAACACATGCCCACACACTCAAACACACACACACACACGCACAGACACATTCCCACACCCCCCCACACGCACAGACACACGTGCCCACACACGGACAAAACACACACACACACACACACGCACACGACACATGCCCACACACACACACACACACACACACACGCACACACACACACAACACACACACACACACACACACACCACGCAACACACACACACACACGCACACAGACACATGCCCACACACACACACACGCACACACACACACACACACACACACACACACACACACAGACACATACCCACACACACACACATACACACGCACAGACACACACACACGCACGCACACACACACAAACACACACACGCACACAGACACATGCCCACACACACCACACACACACACACAAACACACACACACGCACACACGCACAGACACATGCCCACACACACACACACACACACACACACAGACACACACACAGACATACCACACACACACACACACACACACGCACACACACACATGCCCACACACACACACACACACACAAACACACACGGGACGAGACTTGGTAATAACAGTACAAAATGCATACAACTTTTAACCATAGTTTGAAAAAATGGTCTTCACTGCTAATGTTTGCCGTTTACCAGGTTCATTTGAACTAGATTTTCAGAGTGAAACCACAGCCTCTATAAAGACGTGGATTGAGTGAGTGTGACCCACTGCTCGGATCCAAATGAAGCTCATCGATATGGGGCGAGGCCGAAAGCTTCAAACTTGCAGAATACCCCCTCTTTAAAGCTTTACTGTGTAACGTTTTTAGTGGAAGGTTCACCACCTGCATGACCATGCTATTACTTTGCCTGTAACGTTCCACAATACGGCATTATATTTATTTATCCTCGTGGAGAAAAAAAGGTAGTGCCAAGTTACAGGTTTGATCTGTGGAGAGGTTTTTTTGAGCATTAAAACACCTAAAAGAGTAAATGCAAGAAAAGTTCACCATTGTACAGTGAAGATGATCAAGTGACACCAGGAAAGTTCCACAGTGTAGCTTTAGATTCCACATGTGGTCATGTTGTGTCCAGAACTTTAACTCAGGCCTCAGACCCACAGAGGCCAGTTTCCTGAAGCCATTTCCTGTGATTATCTTCCTGTACAAATGCTACATGGGGTTTGTCACAGTAAGAGTACTGTGAATACTGCCATTACTCAGTACTCAGTACTACAGTATCCGCACTATCCTACATGTATATATTGATATTAGCACCTTAATATTTCCAGCTACTTAATCTTGTGTGTTTATTTCACAGTGTCAGCGTGTGATCTGTAGTGATCTAGTGTCTATAGTTTGTTTATGTGGTGTTTTTTTAATTTCCCATGATGTACTGAGAGCTTCCTGCATGTTCTCCAAAGTGGCAACGGTACATGGCAAATATAGTAAACTAAACATGTACACAGAGCACTGTAAAAGAGTACCTCAGACTATATAGACTATGGTAAACCTTCTCAAACTGACATTATTATGGGTATGCCTGTACTACACCAATAATACTTCCCAGAATGCACCAGTACTGCTGTATACTCCAGTGCTGTATAACTGCTGCTCACAGAGACAGTCTAAAGTTCAACCTCTGTGACTTGTGACACACTCAGTGACTCACAGCAAACACACTGATAACATACAACTACACAAATGTTATGTATGTATATGGCGGTTACCAAGGTGACACAATGCATACATTTGTAAACACTTAAAAAAAAAAAAACAACAAAAAACAACAAAAAAACCTCCCGAGAAAATACAAAATGGATTTAAAGAGCACATTTTCAGGAGCCTGTGATCAATCCGAGCGTTCATGGTCCTGTTTAGGAGTTTGATTTTACACAAAAAGGTGAAAGTGATGAGCTAATGCTAGCTAACTTGTGAGTGTAATGTTATTTGAGAGGGATATGTTTAACAGCACAAATCAGCTCACCCAGTGTAGTTCAGATAAATCAGTTCTTTATGGTCAGATTATGTTAAAACAAAGCTCACATTAAAGTCTAATTTGAGTAACAGAGCGTCAGACAGAGCAGTGTCTCCACTTAGCATTACACCCCTAGGGAATGTTGATGACATCATCTGCAAAGTATAAATAGTATAAAATGAAGTACTACATCCATGAAGCCGGTGCCTCCAAACAGTGGCCTTGTTGACCTGCACATCTGATTATAATCTGATTATAATCTGATTTTGTCATCCATTTGCTTGTTTTCTGTTTCATTATTGATTTTCTAACTTTCTGTTGGCAAAATCAATTCTCATGTTCAGCCCTAAGAGGCAACTGTTGTTGTGATTTTGGGCTTTGCAAAATAAACTGAATTGAATAGAATTATAATCTGATTTCTCGATCTGATTTAAATGACCTGTAAAGCACAAAATCTAATGTGAATATCAAAGCAAACCTGTGATCAGAAAGAAGCGATGATTTGGCTGTTTACATGTCATCTTAATATAAATGAGATTTTGAGTGAGCGTGTAACCGCAGACACTGGCAATAATACGATACCACACTGCAGTATTTTTAATATACCTGTCTGATGGCACCAGAGAAAGTGATCAGGCATCACTTCAAGTACATGGTCAAGTGTGGCTTAAAATGAGTAGTACTGCATTAACACAGCAGAAACAGTAGTAGTAGTTGTTGTTGTTGTGGTAGTAGTACATGCTGCCTTGATGTGTTACCCACTAAATGAAAACTGAAAACTGCAGTTATCAAGCCTCTCCTATAGAGCAATCTTGATGCCATAATACTGAACCATTACGACCAATCTCAAATCTGCCGTTTTTAAGCAAAGTCCTTGAAAAGTTGTTTACCAACAGCTTATTAACTTTCTCCGAATGAATAACTCTTGATGTTTTCCAGTCAGGTTTTAGACCCCACCACAGCACTGAGACTGCTCTTATCAAGGTGACAAATGACATCCACCTGAAAACTGATGCAGGCAAAGTCTCAGTTCTGATCCTGTTAAATCTAAGTGCTGCCTTTTCTCTCACAGAGACTAGAGGACAGGGCGGGCATCTCTGGTACGGCACCAAACTGGTTCAAGTCCTATCTAGAAGAGAGCAAGTACATTGTTTAAATTGGAAAGTGTGTCTCAGATAAAATGTCCCTGAGCAGTTGGGTGCCCCAGGGGTCAATCTTGGGACCCCTGTTGTTCAATCTCTACATGCTGCCATTAGGCCAGTCAATACGCTGCAAATGTACCCTATCACAACTCTGCAGATGACACTCAGATCTATGTCTCACTGAAGCAGTTGAACATGGACCAGTGGATTCACTCTGCCACTGCATCCAACAGATCAGTGTGTGAATGCAAAACAACTTTCTCCAGCTAAATGCAGTCAAGACTGAAGTCATAGTGTTTGGCCCACAGAAACATAGAGAAAGTGTCAGGAGTCACCTCCAGTCTCTCTCTATAACCTTCAAATCAAGCTAGAAATCTAGAGGTAATAATGGATTCAGCCTTGAACTTTAACAGCCACATCAAATCAATCACATCTGCAGCTTTTTACCATGTAAAAAACATTTTAAAATATGGTATACTGTCAGAACCAAACTTAGAGAGACTTATCCATGCATTTGTTAGACTACTGTATCAGCCTGCTCAGTGGCCTTTCCAAACTAGCATTAAGACAGCTGCACTACATCCAGAACTGCTCCTCGGGTCCTGACTAGAACCAGGAAGTACGAGCACATAAGTCCTGTGCTCGGGTCTCTGCACTAGCTCCTGCGGCTTAGAGAATAGACTTTAAAGCAGCTCTGCTTGTGAACCCTTGAAGTCCCTTCATGGCTTAGCACCAAAGTACATCTCCGACATGTTAGGGCCATATGAACCATCTCACACTCTGAGGACTTCAGGGACCGGCCTCCTGCTGGTGCCCAGAGTCAGGACTAAACATGGAGAATCAGCATTTCAGTTTTATGCAGCTACAACCTGGAACAATCTTCCTGAAGATGTGAGACAGGCCTCGACTTTGACAATGTTTAAATCCAGGCTTAAAACAGTTCCTTTCAGCTGCGCATGTGACTGAAAGATTTTTATTCTGCACTTTCCTCCTTATGTTAATTTTATGATGATTATTTGACATTATTTATGTTTTGATTTTAATGTCTTTCTGCAACGGCAGTAGTAGCAGTAGTAATAACAGAAGAAGTAGCAGTAGTAGTAGTGGTAGCAGTAGCGGTATCTAAGAAGTAGCAGTAGTAATAGCAACAGCAGCAGTAGTAGTAGCAGTACTAGTAACAGAATAAGTAGCAGTAGTAGTAGTAGTAGTAATAGTAGTAATAGTAGTAGCATTAGTAGTAGTAGTGGTAACAGTAGTAGTAACAAAAGAAGTAGTAGTAGCAGTAGTAGCAGTAATAGAAGTAACAGAAGAAGTAGTAGTAGCAGTAGTAGTAATAGTAGTAGTAACAGAGGAAGTAGTAGTAGAAGCAGTAGTAGTAGTAGTAGTAATAGCAGTAGCAGTAACAGCAATAGTAATATACAGCAAACATAGTAAACATATTTCAGGACTAGTAAAAATGTTCAAAGTGTATTCAAAACAGACGTATTCAAGTATCTCATCTTCCTGTCATATGTAGCATTTGAGAAACTTTTCCCAGTTCAAAACATACCATATTTAGTTGATAACTGCAAGGGCAACAGTCTGAAGTTGTCATCATTCTGAATCCCACATAATGAAGGCAGTTAGACTGTACCCACAACCCCACAGATTAGGGCACAGTATAAGAGAAGTAGTACAATTGCTAGTACTTGTACTTCTCTTGTACTTTCATTGTACTACTACTCTATGTACTTTAATACGATTTCATGGACTTTAATATTATTTAATGAACTTTGATATTACTTCATGTACTTTTATCATGCACATTCTTGCAGAGTAGAGCAGTAACCTCTGGCTGCCCCACGCCCTGCTGTATTGCCTCATAATGACAACAGAACAAAGACTCTTTAAACTCATGTGACTCAAACACAGTACAAGCATTACTTGAAAGTACTTTGACTGTAGTACTACTGTAGTATTACTGAAGAACTACTGCAGGACTCTATGTACAACCAGAGCAGAGAGAGAAAATGGGAGGACGGGACACAACATTCCAGCAGCAGAGGGTTGGAGACAAGCCAAGAATCAAGTCAACGAAAAACATCCAAAACTGGGCAAGCCAAGAACGAGTTTAGTCCTGGTTTAGTCCTGGTTTAGTCCTGGTTTAGTCCTGGTTTAGTCCTGGTTTAGACCTGGTTAGACCTGGTTTACTCTGCTTTAGTCCTGCTTTAGTCCTGCTTTAGTCCTGCTTTAGTGCTGCTTTAGTCCTGAGCAAGTTGCTAGTTTAGATTAAATCTTGTTGAATCAAAACATCTGTCGACAGATGTTCCAGTGAAATCCCAGTATGGATTTAAACCTGACGTAGCACTGGTTGAGTTCAGGAGGAGTTCCAAGTTTAGATTAAGTCCGGCTTAAGTCCTGATTTAGTCGCTAGTTTTATTCATCATCTGAAAAACAAAGCATGTGCAACTTAAGTCTAGGTTTACTTCAAGTTGAGACCTGGTTTGGACTTGATTTGGACCTGTTATAGTTCCTGGTTTAGACTCTGCTTTTGTCCTGGTTCCATCATTGCTTAGTCCTGGTTCAGTCCTGGTTCAGTCCTGGTTCAGTTCTGGTTCAGTCCTGGTTCAGTCCTGATTTAGTTGTAAAAGTTGGACTCACTTCTACCACAGAGACGTCCCGTAGACCTGGCTCATCCCGAGGATTGGAGCCTCGAAACCAGCTGAAAATCTGCCCCATGTCTGCAGAAAGATCCCCCCCAAGATCCAAGAACTGAGAACTAAACCAGGACTAGACCAGAGACCTGAGACTGCACCGAAAACCAGACTACAGACCAGACCGGAGCTCAGGGTTCAGAGCAGAGTGAGCTTGCCTTATCACACCGTACACAGACACATGAACAGGAGCAGGGGAGTAGGAGAGGGCGGAGCTAAGGGGAAAGGGGTGGGGGTTGTGTGCATGTGGGCAGGGTTATATGGGGAAATGGGCATGGTTATGTGGAAAGTGGGAGGGGCCCGAGTTAAAGGGACAGATGACGAAATGATCAAAGAAGGGTCTGCCTTCTCTCCAGGTCTACAACGTGAACAGGATTATATTTGTGATATATATCTATATATATATATAGATATATATATATATATACAGATATATATAGAGATAGATACTTTTTTTATCTAGATTTGAATTCACAGGTCACATTTTAAACATCTGAGAGAAACTGCTGAAAGCTGAACTTTAAACTCATCCAAGAATCCCACACATTTCAGAACATTTTTGTAGAGGTCAAAACTACAGGGTTAGCAGCTTTTATACAGAATAAGACCCCATGGAGACACAGGGAGGGCATCTGACACACAGAGAGGCGTCATTCATTAATTTCTAAAAACTCCTCCATGCTGTGTCCATGTGTAGAGCTCTTTTCTGACCTGTCCAGCAGATTTATGACCACAGACCTACAGCACTCTCTCCCATCTCGCATTTCCCACTCTCTCGCCTCCTCTCTCCTCTACACTCATGTTCTGGTCCCGCACAGTGGGGCTGCAGGTTAATGTCCTCATCATTATAACAAAACAGACACTGGTGCACTTCTTCATATAAAATGTTTTAGCCTCCTGGACCAAGACCAAGTGTGAGCCAGAGTCCTTCTTTAGACCTGATTTAGTCCTGGTTTAGTCCTGGTTTAGTCCTGGTTTAGTCCTGCTTTAGACCTGGCTTAGACCGATTTAGTCCTGTTTTAGTTCCGCTTTAGTCCCAGTTTATTCCCGGTTTAGTCACGGTTTAAATCAGACATGGGCAGACTACGGCCCGGGGGCCGTACACGGCCACACCCTGGTCTTATTAAATTAACAAGACCATATTATATTAAAATAGTAAAATAGGTAAGGGTGAACCTTGTTCAAAGTTTTTCTGCATTGTTTATTTAACTGAAATTTAATAAATTAATTATTCATTTAATTAATGCCTTTGGAAAACAATTTGTAATAATTGTATAATTAATATTTATTATTTATTATTATTATTATTAATAATAATAATAAGTCCTGCATATTCATGTTTTGCTACATGTTACAGGCGAAATCTCTAATGTAATATTGTGTGTGTGTATATATATATATATATATATATATATATATATATATATATATATATATATGCATATACATACATATATATATATATACACATATATGTATATATACACACACACTACTATATACATACATGTGTATATGTGTGTATATATACACACACACACACACATATATATATATATATATAGTATATATATATATAGTATATAGTGTGTGTGTGTGTGTGTGTGTGTGTATATATATATTATATATATATATATATACACATACACACACACACACACACACACACATATATACATACACACACACACAATATTACATCAATATTACATTAGAGATTTCGCCTGTAACATGTAGCAGATATGTATATACAGTATATATATATATATATATCCTGGCCCGGCTTCTCTGTCAAATTTAGAACCCACTGTGGCCTGTGTGTCAAAAAGTTTGCCCATCCCTGGTTTAAATCCTTGTTCATTGGGGTCAGTATGACGACAGTGTCTTTGACAAACACTAAACTATGTGAACTCTCTCCCCTACTTCTCCGCCTGAGCCTCCCCTTTGTGTCAGATGCCCTCCTTGTGTGTCAGATGCCCTCCTTGTGTGTCAGATGCCCTGCCCTGTGTTTTAAATCATGAATCTCAATTCTAAGCACAATCTCTTTAAAAAGGGCTATTTTACTCCCTTACTTTATCTTCTCTGTAACTTCTATGGGGTTTTAAAGAGAGTCTAAACATATTTACATCACCATGGTACCTTTTATTGTTTTGAAAATAGTGAAACAACATCTTTCATAAGTTTGACCTTCGTTTCTGATGCTCACAGTCCCCCTTCCCTTTGCCCTTCGCATGAGACGCAGTAGCAGTAGTAGTGGTAGTAATAGCATGAATGATAGTAGTAGCAGTAGTAATAGCAGTAGTAGTATTAGCAGCAGTAGCAATAGCAGCAATTCTAGTACTAGCTGGAGATACATGCCTTAGACCTGAGTTAGTCTAAGACCAGAAGACCAGAGTCCAGAGTCTTTATGCAAGACAAACCTCACCTACTACAAGAATTTCAACAATGTCCTCTGCTAATAATACACAAGGCAGGAGCAGACAGGAGCAGGCAGGAGCAGAGCCAGAGGAGCAGACAGGAGCAGGTAAGAACAGAGCTAGAGGAGCAGATAGAAGTAGACAGGAGCAGAGCCAGAAGAGCAGATAGAAGCAGACAGGAGCAGAGGCAGGCAGAAGCACACCATAGGGGCAGATAGTGGAGCAGAGCCGGAGGAGCAGAGCCGAGGCAGCAGAGCCACCAGAGGGGCAGAGCTAGTGGAGCAGAGCCAGAGGAGCAGAGCCAGAGGAGCAGAGCCAGAGGAGCAGACAGAAGCAGGCAGGAGCAGAGGATGCAGAAGAGGAGAGGGTCAGATGGAGCAGAGGATGCAGAGGAGAGGGTCAAATGGAGCAGAGGAGCAGATGGAGCAGAGGATTCCCTGTGGGGTTAGGCTCAGGGTTCAGGGTGTAGCAGTAAAAGCCTGTTATTGTTTTGCTCATTAGTCAGAGCAGAGGAATCGTTGTCACACCTGGAGATCAGAACCACAAACAAACATGATACCTGAGAAAAACCTGGGTGCACAGGTGAGTCTGGGTCTGTCTGTGCTGCTCAGAATCCCAAGTGTTCATTGTTCACACTGCACAGATTCTCTGGAGGTTTTAAACGGCTTTGTGTTCAATTACAGTGGATTTGCCTCATGTAAAATAATAAAACCCCAATGGTGACTTCCAGAATAACGTGAATAGATGCACTGAAGCTGATGTAATCACATTCTCTGGAGGTGTGAGGCAAACTGTAGGCATTGCTCTGTCTGAAGCTGTTACTGAAGTTAATATGAGCTTTGTTTTAACACAATCTGACCATAAAGAACTGGGTTAGTTAGAAATACAACAGGTGAGCTGATTTGTGCTCTTAAACAAGTCCCTCACACATAAAATTAGTCACAAGCTAGCTGGCAATAACCAATAGTTGTTCAGTTCACCGTCACCTTTTTGTTGAAAATCAAACTCCAAAACCAGCTCCTGAAAATGAGTTTTCAGATGATCTTAAAATTTTTTGACAGTATTTGCTAATGTGTGCATTGTGTCTCTATAATAACTATAGTGAACAAGACCAACCCAACAGTGAAGTAAACAGAACTAAATTCATGTGTGAAAAGAAATGTTCATTAATATACACTGTCCTTGACAGACATAAACGTGCGTACAAAACAGGAACACACTGTTCAAATGAGTCACATGACACACCTGGGGGGCGTGGAGCAGATTAGACTTGTAAAACCAGCTTCAGACTCAAGAGGAATGTGTTAAAAGAATTTAGCAAAGATCATCGAAAATTCATCTCTGATACTACAAGTACTACATACTACAGATACTGCAGATACTACAGACACTACAGGTGAGCGGCGTGTGGTCAGGGGAATCAAGGCCAGCAGTGCTTGTGCAGTAACATCTAAAATCACAGTTACAAATATTATTAACTAATTACAAAATATGTCCAAATAATCCAGTTTTTCCTGAACTCTGCCTGTTTGATGCATAGTTCAAGTCATAGGCTTAGGTTAGTCATAGGCCAACGTCTGGCACGACAAGGGTTGTCCCATTTTAGTGCATCTGACAAATGTGCCCTGCGATTCCAGCGTTTCCCTGCAGATCGGCTGTAATCGAAGAGTGCATCCATGCACACTTCGCGCACTGCTATATCCCATCATGCCACTGCACAATACACATTCAAATGTTCGTATTGGTTTACGTCACCTACAGCAGTACTACATGAAACTGTTGCTAAATTAAACTGTTATAAAAACATATAACATATAAACTGAACAAAAACATATACAGGCCGTGTGTTTGATGATTAAAAAACCTTTCCAGCTCTGATACACTCAGGTTTATTTTGCAGTACATTCTTCTGGGCTGGTTTGGGGAAACAAAAAAGTTATATTGAATAAAGGAATGTGCAGTTATTCCCAGACAATAATAATAATAAGAAGGGCCAAATCAAATTAAACCTGGCCCAAATACCGAATCGTTAAACTGCAATATCCCACTTTATGTACAACTAACAAGTGTTCTCTGGATTATATAGATGAATGTAAAAATTATACCGTTACCTCTGTTTCTGTTATAATGTTTTAACAAGGTAAAGTTATGTAGTAGCTACAATTCGGAAAAAAAAATCACCTTGACCGTTATATTTGCCTTTTGATATTTAAAGGGAACATTTAATTACTTACTTTACTCTATCTAATCAGAATAATTGTGGTGTAGGCCTGTCCCATTTCGGTTAGATGGTGGTTACACTGAGGAGTACACGTTTTCCTCCGAGTACTTCGAACGGTGCATTTGCGGAATTGCGACACAGCCACAGTGTCCTTTAGTACACCCTACTGGTCACTGAGCACAATGCAGCACCTGCAGTCAGTGTGTCCTTAACTTGTGTTGTCCTGTCTCCCCCTCTCTCTCTACATGCACTTTTACAGCCGTAAAGGCCAGCAAGTTGTTTCAGGGAGCACTCACAGTATGCATTTTGAATTGTGCCATGCTCAAGCAGGATTGCATAGGATTCTATGGCCCATACTCGCACGTGCACAACCGAACCGCGTCACAGCCCAGTAACGTCATCACACAGCGCCATTTGTTTACAGGTTGCACAGCAGTGCTAATGATTTAGCTGAGAAAATAAGTCCAGCAGCAGAAATATCCCTTAAACAGCAAGGCAGATATGAATCCTACTATAATACTCGTCTGTGAGTTTATGGATATAATAATAGCATGGAGGAGGACAGCCAGAGGCAAGAGGCTGCAGAACTTGAGTCTTTGTCCACAGTCCTTTGTGAAGGTGAGCACGGATTTGGCAAGTGATTTCGAGTGGAGTTTATTTACCATTTTCCTCGTATAAGTGACATAAGCACTCCTGTTAGGGCTTGTATAATACAAAAGTCATGTGTATGCGTGTACAAGAGCATCCATGCCGTGCTTTGGCCCACATCCTCCATCCAGGCCAAAGTCCAAAACCTTTTCCTACCTGCGCACCATTCATTTACACTCACACTGGACAAACATGTCACTCTTTAGGAGCTATCCGTGCATGGGTACGTTTTGATCGGGCTAGTGTGAGGGCACCTTTAGAGGCTTGCAACTTTCTACTGAGAACCATGACAGGCTCAAACAGCACTGAATAAACCCCTTGGAGGAATCTGGAAAAATCGGACATGTGAGGAGATTTGTAGTGAGTGCACGTGTACAGCAGGAGATGACCACAGCAGCATCAACTTTTCAACAGTGTCTAAAAGTAACTCTTTTAACTTCATGTTTCTAGTGATTAGATGTTAGACAGAAATACAGACAGTCATTTAATCAAACATGAGCTAGTTTCAGGGCCAGTTTGTGTGAAATGGAGGACCCAGAAGCAGCAGTAGAGTGGCAGTGGCTCAAGAGGAGCAAGTCAAGATGCCTGGCAAATCCCAACTCATGTGTGTCTGTATATTTAAAGGGGTATATCAGTCTGTTCTCCACTCCCTCTGTCATGTCTTGAGCCAGAATCAAACATGATTGTGAACTCAGGGAGATTCACTGGTGACCAGGCTCACAAAGTATTGAAAAAGTGTGTATTCTGGATCCTGGCAACAAGTCCAGACTGATTTCACAATATTTATGTTTTAAGACAAAGATGACATCATTATATCAATATGTAATGCTATTGTTAGCTCCTTAGTTACTCATAGTGGATGATCAGACAACTCTTGAAACTACGACTAGAGTCAAAAGTGGGTCGAATGCAGAGGACATATTACCTTTCAGGGTCAAAAAAATGTAAACAGACCTATTGTGTAAAATGTACTTTACAGAGCTTTAACCATCTCATTGACCCTCTGACGTATGCACTTCCTTCTCCGGTTTTATTTTCTTAATAGGTGATACTCATAGGATTCAGCAGCATTTGGTACTAGTGTGATGTGCAGCTATCGATAGGAGGCGGTGACAGCATGCGGCACTTTGTTGTGTGGCTTTTACGGCAACGTCAGCTCTCATTGGGCAACGCAGTTTTGTAACACGGAAGTCAGCGGAGTTGTTTCTTTTATTAAGTCATTTTAGATGAATATTGTGATTTAAAAAAATAACATATTGATTCATAGCTACCAGAGATGAGAACAAGACACAAGCTCAATAGGGCTTATTTAAAGACCCACAGAGATGCTGTACGTGTGTGGTCTTGCTCTGAGCAATGAGACACTCAGAATCAGACGATTACTCAGATTAAGATTAACATGATTAAATTGTCATTTCTCACAGTGTCTTTCTTAAACAGGTGAGATTCACATGGAATTAAAACTGGCACAAAGCCCAGCCTCTGACTGAGGTCAATTCCATATTGGTCAATTATTGTATTTTCTGGACTATACGTCGCTCTGGAGTATAAGTCACACCAGCAAAAAAATACGTAATAATGAAGAAAGTCACACTGGACTAGAAGTCACATTTTTGGAGGAAATTTATTTTACGAAATCTGAGACCAAGAACAGAGATTTTATCATTAAAGGCAAGTTATAATAATAACAATAAAACAGAGAACATGAGGTTGAATAGCAGTACAGCACACTAAGATAACACATAGACAACAAACTCAATATGTGTCTGGTATGTTTATGTAAGATATTAACAGTTAACCAGATACACGCTAACGTCACATATGCTGGCTAACACGAGACACGAGAGTTCTTTTTACTCATGTTTACTGTGGTCTTACTTCTCCATCACAGTTCACACTATAGAACTAACAAACACATAAAGTATAACATAAACTCTGGCTCATATTACATATACACACAAAATTCCATATGAGCACATGAAAAATATACATACCACTTTGGCCTATTAGAAAACAACTTTACTTCTCAATTGTTTCTTAAATAGCGCTCTGTCTTCACATTAGTGTTAAAGGCTGAACCGGAAAACAGGAAGTAGTTTTCGTGATCTTAAACTAGACTTATGATAAACTAGACATTTACAATATTGTTCCAAATGAAAAATTATCACCTTAATGGTCTTTATAAATGAAGGGGAAATAAATATTGAAATTAAATATGAAAATGTATAAAAGAAAACGAGTTAAGTAAATTTTCTTACAGGTATCATCATCTAGTGGTCAAACAAGTGAACTGTAACATGTATAATCAACCGTTAGGGTTAGGGTTAACACATACGTATACACGTACATAAAGCATAGACATAGAATATGTGTCTGGTATGTTAATGTAAGATATTAACAGTTAATCAGATAACTAAAGCATAAAAACAAGCTAACAAGTTTACTAATGATCTCACTCCCAATTAACTAAATCCACTGAAGTTCCGGAAGTAGATGAAGCGGCAGTTCCGCGTGGCTGCCATACTGGTACACAAGCCTACAGTGCCCTCACGCAGTTGTCAATGTGACAATAACGAAGATGTGAAATTCTATACTTGAATAATTTCACATATAAGTCGCATTTTGGTATAAGTCGCACCCCCCGACAAACTATGAAAAAAGTGCGACGTATAGTCCAGAAAATACGGTAAACATTTTATTGAGATAATAAGGATTAAAGTGAAACACTGGCAGAAAGGAGGAGAGAGGGAGTTACTGAGCTAAAAGGTTGGTATTTTTGGTGTTTATCTGTAAAAGGTATAAAGAAGTACACTAAGTGAGTGTGACGTCACGCACAGCATTCAGCTTCAGTCAAATGAAGCTCATCGGGGCCAGTAGTTATAGGGGCCAATTTGGAGCCGAGTTCCGAGCCAGGTTGTCGAAGGTAACACCCCTTCCCGCTCGCACTGCTGGTTTAGCAGGGAGCAGGCAATGTTAATCAAACCTGTTAGCTAGCTAACTAGCTAATGCTAGTGGGAGTGACCTCCGTGAAAGAAGGTGCCTGATTTGCCTGCTATTAATGTTCATATCTTGATTTACAGACACAATATGAAATAAAAACCCCAGAATCATGTAGAGCGGGTTAGACAGCAGTTACAGACAGAGGGATGAGAGTTTTTCAATAGAAAGTGAATTGGAGTCGGTGGAGCCAGAGGCGCGCCCATGCCACCCTACAGGTGTAGTCTTGTGAGTGCCATTTGTGTCAGATACAACGTTACCAAACAGTTTTGAGAGTCTTTGCCACTCCCCCTTTTTTGTCCACCAATCAATTGGCAACACACATCTTTAGTCCAACAAGACTCCATGGGAGCCCTAGAGGAACATAAGTAAATGTCCAGTGTAATCTCCCAAACAAGAGCATAAAGTGATGTTTCTCTCTTGTGTGGGTCATTTTATGCTCCATTCATATTTTGAATGATACTTGAATGTGCCCAGGGGAGGAGCTGTGCCAGGGGGTGGGACTCTGTTGTAACAGGATCCAGCTGCTATTTATACTTAAACTCATTACATCACTGATTTACACCTCCACTCTGTCAGACCACCTGCACTACAACTACTGCAACTATACTGCAACTACTACTACTGCAATTACTACTATTACTACCTTGACGACAATTAATACTGCAACTAATATTGCAACTACTACTGCAGCAACTACTACTACTACTACTACTACAACAATACTGCAACTACTACTATTGCTGCTATTGCTACTATTGGTGCTTCATCTACTTCCGGAGCAGGCAGAGTTGTTCAGAAGTGACAGGGGATGAAGAATTCAATGGATTTAGTGATTTGGAGTGAGATTGAGAGTAAACTTGTGAGCTTGTTTTTTATGCTTTAGTTATCAGACTAACTGTTAATATCTTACATTAACATACCAGACACATATTCAGTTTGCTGTCTATGCTTTATGTACTTGTTTACGTACGTGTTTGGTAACGGTTTATTATATATATGTTACAGTTCACTTGTTTGACCACTAGATGCTGCTGTTGTGTTTGTACTACCTGTAAGAAAATTTACTTGACTCGTTTTCTTTTATACATTTCATAATTAATTTCCTCTTATTTATTTCCTCATCATTTGTAAGACAAAAAAGGTGATAATTTTTCATTTGGAACAATACTGTTTAGTTTATCATAACTCTAGTTAACAAAAACTACTTCCTGTCTCCCAGCTTATGCTTTTACGCTAATGCGAAGTCTTCCCCGACAGAGCACTATTTAAGGAACAATTGAAAAGTAAAATACAAAGTTTTTGGTTCACCGGTTTGTTTACTAGCAGGCCAAAGTATATATTTTCCATGCTTTCATATGCAATTTCGTGTGTATATATAATACGAGCCACAGCTTATGTTATATTTTACGTGTTTGTTAGTTCTACAGTGTGAACTGTGATGAAGAAGTAAGACCACAGTAAACATCAGTGAAAAGAACTCTCGTGTCTCTCGTGTTTGTGGACAAGCCAGAATATGTTACGTCACTGTAGCGTATCTGATTAACTGTTAATATCTTATTTAAACATACCAGACAGTTCATTGTCTATGTGTTATCTTAGCGTGTGTACTGCTATTCAGCCTGTTGTTATTATTGTAACTTGACTTTAAAGATAAAATATCTGTTCTTGGTCTCAGATTTTGTAAAATAAATTTCCCCAAAAATGCGACTTATAGTTCAGTGCATGTTTTTTTTTCTCCATTATTCCTAATTGTTTCACTGGCTTATACTCCAGAGCGACATACAGTCCGGAAAATATGGTATATTTTCTAAAGAAAGAGTTTTTATTATCATTGTCATATCAGAATTGGTATAGAGTATAAGTCTAGAAGTCTATTCTTTAGCAATTTGCTTGTCTGTTTCTAATTTGCTTGTCTGTTTCTGTTTCACTGTTGATTTTCTAATTCTGTTGGTTAATCAACTCTCATGTTCAGCCCTAAGAGGCGACTGCTGTCGTGATTTTGGGCTCTACAAAAATAAATGGAATTTGAATTGAATTGAATAGCATCGAAGTCCAGTTTGGAATTCGACCACTAAGAGTGAGTACATCGCAGTGTCTGTAGGTCAACTCCAGTTGGAGCTGTCACACTCAGAGCTGGTGTAAATGTGTCATGTTGTAGTTTTAAATATGACTTTTGACAGCTCACTATCTTGTGTTTTATTTCGAGCTCTCATGATTTCATTCTCATAAATCTGTGAAGATAAATCTGAACCGTACGTCACCTTTAGAGGAAGTGACACTCACAATCTTTGACCTGTGACCTCAGTAGGACATAAAGTCATTCTGTTATGAATAAAGAGCAAGATAATTCACCAGGATGCTGACCATTTTTGTTTTATATTAATTAAAACAAATATGACGTTCAGACTTTTGGGTGTATTCATCAAAATTAGGACTAAACCAGTGGGTCTGTTATAATGTGGGTTTTGTTGATGGAAAGATAAACACAGCAGATCACACAGCAGCATAAATGTAAGCAATAAAACATCCATGGTGAAATAAATGCATGTTCCTTTACGTGTATTTATGAGCTGAAATGTTCCGCAGTGAGGCTTTAAATTATTAAGAATAAATCTTACATGCTGTTTTAAGGTAATCTTAATCTTGTAACAATGCTTCACTTGTTGTCTTGTTCTCAGCCACTCCTGTGCACTCTACCGTGACCTCCACACCCGTCCTCCCTGCACACTCCTCCTCCTCTCTCTCCCCCTATCCCTGCACATTCCTCCTCCTCTCTCTATCCCTTCTCTCCGTTCCTGCACACTCCTCTTCCTCTCCCTCTGTCCTCCGCCTCTCTCTGACCTCTCACCTGCCCCCCCCATCTCTCTGACCTGTTTCCCTCTCTCCTCCCCCTCTCTCTCCCTCCTCCCTCTCTCTGACCTCCCCCCCACCCTGTTCCCTGTCTCCCTCTCCCCCTCCATCTGTGCTCCCCCTCTCTCTCTCTTTCTGACCTTTCTCCCCTCTCTCCTTCCCCTCACTCCCTCTCTGATCTCTCTCTCTCTCTCTGATATAGAGTTGCCTCACTCCTCCAGAGGATTCAGTGGACGAACAATAATATAGGAGAATATATATAAATCTTAAAGCTGTATTATGGCACTTTACTGGTTCATCACCTTCTTGTCTCCATGGAGATGCAGAACATGTCAGTTTTTCATGGAATTTCAGTTGTGATAAAAACATAAGTAATTGAATACATGATACGTAAGTACATTATATGCCATACTGTGGAACATTCACGGCAAAGCAATAACATCTCCATGGAGACATCTCTCTCTCCCTGCTCTCTATTCTCCTCATCCTCCCTCTCTCCCCTCACTCTCTACTCTCCTCATCCTCCCTCTCTCCCCCTGCTCTCTACTCTCCTCATCCTCCCCCTCTCCCCCTGCTCTCTACTCTACTCTCCTAATCTTCCCTCTCTCCCCCTGCTCTCTACTCTCCTCATCCTCCCTCTCTCCCCTCGCTCTCTCGCTCTCCTTATCCTCCCTCTCCTCCCTCTCTCTACTCTCCCTACTCTGCTCTCTCCCCTCGCTCTCTACTCTCCTCATCCCCTCTTTCCCCCTGCTCTCTATTCAATTCAATTCAATTTCCTGTAGAGCCCAAAATCACGACAGCAGTCGCCCTTAGGCTCTCTACTCTCCTCATCCCCCCTCTCCCCCTGCTCTCTACTCTCCTCATCCTCCCTCTCTCCCTCCTCCATCCTCTCCATCTCTCCGCCCTCTTCTCCTCTTCAAGCCTTTATGTACATAGAATTTCTTCATGTTCGTGTTGTTGTTACAATTATCTTTCCCACAGCGATAACGCACATACCAGCGCTGTCCTATCACGTTTACGCAGCAGTTACGTCACACTTTACGTCCTCTTTGAACAAAGTACAAAAACACAGCGTCACAAATGCATTTATAACATTTAGATTTACATCACTGTCACTGTAATCTGTGTGTGGAGAGTTCGTACCTGCACATACTTGGACACCGCGATGGGGCAGCACGTGGAGAAGCGACTGGGCAGATGCGCGTCCAACAGGTCCCCTCCGTGCTGCACGCGGACACACGCACGCACACACGCACGCACGGGCACACGCACGCACAAAGACACAGGTGAAAACATTAGAAGATTGTGTGTTCGGGTGACACGGGAAGCTCGTCTCGGATCTATTGTTTTGGGGTTATTGTTTTGGCTGACGGTAAAAGCCCCATGTTTGGACTCTGGGCAAAACACGTTTAAAAAGGTGTGGACCTTGTTAGACTAAAATCATAATTTGGTTTATCGCACAAAGCGGGAGGAGACACTGGCGCACCCTCCTTTAGCGATAAAACGAATGCAAATCTATGACTCAATAACGCGATAATTAAGAAGTCTCGCCAAGTTTAGCCCATTCAAAAAGATAGGAGGCTGCACCAGTGCGCTCCAGGCTCTTTATCTACACGAGGATTGCCAGTGTGTGCCAAAATGTGCGTTAAGTTGCCAAAGATTGCGTAAAAGTGCCAACAACGTTCCATAGAACGAAATGTACTCACGAGGGTCGTCCAGTACGCTGCGTACGCCATGAGGAAGCCGGCAATAGTGCGCTGCGCTCGGCTCTGCCTCGGGCTCAGCCGTCGGTCCGCCCCGGAGTCTGCATCATGCCCAAAGCTCGTGCCACTCCCCGCGCGCGAGCACTCCACACCTTTCACCCCGCACAAGCGCACACACACGCACGCGTCTCGTACTGTAACAGTAGATCAAAAGTCTGAGGCGGATTACATGAAGATCTCCCCAAAAGAAGAGCGGTGACCAGACACCCACCCACACACGCACGCCCAACTTCAAGGCACGCTCACGCACACAGCGTGTGTACTGAGCTGTACAAAAACCCCTCTGTGACACCGCCTCTTGTTTAAAAGCATTTCGACACAACTATCACGTAAAATGTGGCAATTTTCCTGTGAAATATGAAACTCCAAAAGTCAAATCCGCAAATGTTTTCAATCACTGACATATTTATCCTCGGCATCTGCAGATTCACTAGAAACATGGGAGGGCATCTGACACACCGCATCTGCAGATTCAGAAGGGAGATTTGACCTGCCCCCATCTCAGTCTAACACTACAGGGATACAGCAGTATCAGAGGGCATCTGACACACGGGTATATAAGAGGATGGAAGGGCATCTGACAGAGGAATATAGGAGGTGGGAAGGCATCAGACACAAAGGAAATGTATGTATTGCTCTAAATATGCAGTTGCTATGGAGACACAATACACAGCGTTTAGTAACTTGACAAGACAAGAGGCACTGTTTTTTTTTACATATTGGTCAGAAAGGGAAGTACTGGAGTAAAAGTATTTAAAATATTTGTAATAGTACATTTCCTAAGGTTGAAGTAAAAGAGACAATAGTTTAGCTCCACTGGGTGTGTGGAAGAAAGCATTCGACTAAAGTTGTGTAATCATGTTTCAACATTTCAGAGCTGCAAAAAGCAACCAAATACGAGGCCTACTGCTAGTAGTAGCAGCAGAAGCTACTACCACTACCACTACTACTACTACTACTACTACTACTACTACTACTACTACTACAACTACAACAGTGACTCCTGCTGCTGCAACTACTGCTACAGCTACTACTACTACAGCAACTACTGCTGCTGCTACTACAGCAACTACTACTGCTACTACTACGGCAACTATTGCTGCTACTACTACTACTACTACTACAGCAACTGCTGCTACTACTACTACGGCTACTACTACTACTACGGCTACTACTACTGCGACTGCTACTACTACTACTACTACAGCCAAATGTTTCCATGTAAACAAGAAATGCGTAGTCATCCTCCTCCAGGCCAAGAGTCAGGTTTGTGAGATGCTCTCAGATTACTCTCACAGTTACTCTCACAGTTACTCTCACAGTTACTCTCACAGTTACTCTCACAGTTACTCAAACAGTTACTCAAACAGTTACTCAAACAGTTACTCAAACAGTTACTCAAACAGTTACTTAGATAGTTATTCTCACAGTTACTTAGACAGTGACTCAGACAGTTACTCTCGCAGTTACTCTCGCAGTTACTCTGACTGTACTTTCCCCAAATTCTCTTGACTCTTACTTCAGTCATTTCTTACATAAGCAGGTCTACACAGAGTACTGCAAAAACACACACACTTACAGAAGAGTAAAGGAGACAGGGGAGAGAAGGAAAGAGAGGAAGAGAGGAGGAGAGAGGAGGAGAGAGGGGGAGGGAGGTGAGAGAAGGAGAGAGAGGAGGAGAGAGGAGAGAGAGAAGAGGAGAGAGGGGAGAGAGGGGGGAGAGGAGGAGAGAGGGAGAGAGAGGAGGAGGGAGGTGAGAGAAGGAGAGAGAGGAGGAAAGAGGAGGAGAGAGGAGGAGAGAGGAGGAGAGAGGAGGAGAGAGGAGGCCTACCCAGAGTACTGCAAACACACACGTTGATGCCACGTCCAATCACAAAACATCAGCTCATGTCCCATAACGTGTGCAACACAACACTGACACAGGACGAGAGGAGGAGAGAGGAGCAGAGGAGAGAGGACAGAGAGAGGAGAGAGAGGAGTACAGGGTGAAACCAGGTCAGTCGATGTCTGTCCTGTTTCTGCAGCAGCGCCACTTTTCCAAAACAAACTCACTTTATCTGGAGTTAGCCTCATTAGCACAAAAATAAACGTTAACATTCCAACACATTCCACGCAGGAGACCGCAGAGCTGCGTAAAAGTCTCGTAGCAACAACTCAGTCTGCAAAGGTATGTGAAGTACAAGTAGCAGCCAGCCGCGAGTACTGCAAGTAATAGTACTCACCTCTTCTTTTGGTTTCTTCTGGTGAGCGTGCGTCCTTTTCTTGTGCGGCATCTTCGCAGTAGTGGTTGGTTCACGCTTTGGGAAGGGTCGGACTAAAAACGGTCCCGAAAGTGAGCTGTATTCTCCGATGCAAAATATCCGTCAGACCCCGGTGTGAGGAGGAGCAGCGGGCGCTCCTCCCCCAGGAAACCGCGGGCAGGCTGCACTGGCACGGGCGCGGGCAGCCACGTCTGTGCACCGGTGAGGCTTTGGAGAAATGAAGCGAAAATAGAGTAATTATAAAGTGCATTGGTGCCGCTTTGTGCTTTCACATGTCGGGACATAAAATGGCCAATTTGTTTTGTGTCAGTTTAATTATCGCACATCACAGAGTCCCAACCAGTAAACCTCATGATCACGCAGACACAAGCCGAGGAGGAGGCCTGAAGTTGGGGCTTGACCCGACACGCCCCGCAGCCTCAGGAACGGTTGACTCACTGCTCTGACGCCCGCCCTTCTCCTCCACGCTTCCTCACACAAACACCCTCCTCCCCCTCTCTTCTATCACTCCTCGCCCTCTCCTCCTCCCCCTCTCCTGACCCAAACCCTCCCCTCTTCCTCCCCCTCTCCTTCCCCTCTCCATGCTCTCTCATGTTCCCTTCTTCCCTCCTCCTCTCGCTCTCCCCTCGTCCTCCCCCAATCATCCTCTCTCTTCTCTTCCTCCCCAACTCCTCACCCAAACCCTCTCTTTGTCCTCCTTCCCTCTCTCTCTCTCCTCCCTTCCTCTCTCTTCTCTTCCGTGTACTTCTTCTCCCCTGTGCCCTCTGCAGTAGGACACAAAACGTCCGACAGGAGGCGCTATTTACCAGGGCATATTGGCGTGGCTCCCGGGTAATAGCTGATTTAGTTTAGTTTATTATTTCAGCTTAAATTCATTTTTATTTTTGAGTTCATAAAAATAAAAACTTTCTTAATGATAGTTTAAAGAGTGAGTTATCTTTATGATATATTATCAGTAGTGGAAGAAGTTTTAAGTAAAAGTACCACATGAAAAAATCAACTTGTTTAAAAATGTATTTAAAGAGTAAAAGTAAATGTATTTTGTGCAGATTTTAAGGTCTTATAAAGCTTCAAACATAGTGATTTTGATACAGATTTGTGCTGAATTTTGTCCAATAGAAACAACTGAATAGATTTTTTTTCTGGCTGTTTTTAAGATAAGATAAGATATGCCTTTATTAATCCCACAATGGGGAAATTCCAGTATTGCACCTCACAGTTAAAGAACAGAAGGAAAATGGTACATGCAATAAAACAAGATAATAGAAAAATAACTTAAAATAATTTAAAAATACACTTAAAAATAAGCTAAAAATAGACTCTATTTATATATTTATATTTACTCAGATTATGAACGTGTTAAAAAATAAACCCTCAGGTTTTTCAGCATGTCTTAGATAGTAATAAAAATACTTTTACTTTTCAGTGCGGTTCAAAGTTGTAGTTGAGCAGAAAGTACAGATACTGCTCTCAAATGTAGTGAAGTAAAAGTAATAAGTATCCACTTTAAAATCTGCTCAAGTAACGTACAGATACGTAAGCTTTATACTTTAGTACTGTACTCTACTAC
Organism: Periophthalmus modestus; assembly: GCA_019594935.1. Taxonomy (NCBI): domain Eukaryota; kingdom Metazoa; phylum Chordata; class Actinopteri; order Gobiiformes; family Gobiidae; genus Periophthalmus; species Periophthalmus modestus. The sequence continues at coordinate 623,057 of JAIEZT010000013.1, read as the reverse complement.
TTTTGCTTTGTCACGTCCCAGCACTGCACATTATTATTATCGCAATTAATAAAGCTGGTCACCTACAGAGGGCGCTCTTTACAGGAGGAATATCACACGTGCGGGAACATAATTTTGGAAGGAGGTGCTGAGATTTGCAGATACAACTGCCGGCCTTTGCCACCAGCACACACAGCTTCTGGACCCCCGTGATCATGCGTACACACTAAATCAGACCACAAAAAACATATCACGCTACAGTTTACAGTTTACGCACTGACGTTTTGACGCACGTCTGTGTCCAGCATGTAAACGCGAGCGGCGCACTGTAACTTCACTTTTCACTCACCGCCAGGCTGTCCCGCTCAGATGAAGCGGTGGATCTTCATCCATCCAGTGAGACTGGACACGTGGTTTTCTCACCATCTGAACATTTAGTCCTGATATATTCGTTTTAACCAAATGCGAATCAAATACAGCAAAGTCCAAACTTTTAGGCATCCACGTTTGTTTCTTCCTCTTAATCCAGTTTGGTTCCAGTCCGGGGTTGTCCTTTACTGTGCTTTCGCCAAAAACGTGCGCATTCACGGGGCTGTCTGCTTAAAGCGCGTTGTCATAGATAAGTTCGTAGATCCGCTGATGGACGGTGAGTGAGTGGTTCACGGTGCGTGTTTGGGGTGAATGATGCACGTGAACACGGCCAGATGCAGCAAACAAAGGGCTCTGTGCCCACACAGCTACTTGCATAACCCGCGGTTATGCAAGTAGTTTTGCATGTTTCAGTTTTGGTTTCATTTTCATCACAAAAATGTCTTATCACCTCTCCTCCCCTCTCTCCTTTTCTCCTCCTCCTCTGCTTCTCCTCTCCTCCTCTGCTCCTCCTTCTCTGCTCCTTCTCCTCTGTTCCTCTTCTGCTCATCCTCCTCCTCTCCTCTGCTTCCCGTCTCCTCCTCTGTTCCTCTGCTAATCCTCTACTCCTCCTCTGCCTCTCTTCTGGTCCTCCTCTCCTCTACCCCTCTCCTCCTTCTCTGCTCCTTCTCCTCTGCTCCTCCTCCTCCTCTCCTCTGTTTCTTTCTTCCTCTGCTCCTCCTCTTCCTCCCATCTCAGTATGTATAAGATTCTCAGTGTAAAAAAACACACATGTACAAAACATGTTTTATTTCAGTTTTGACACAAACCTGAGACTTTTACTAATCAAAATGAACAAACATATTTTAACATTTCATATTCTCAGAGAAACAAAACAAATAATGTTGTAAATATATAAAACAGCATTTAAAACATGATAACGTTCATAGCCTCAAACCTCAACCTTAAAATGACAAAATGAGCATATCTTCAAATGGCCATAGGATTTATCTTTGAACCTTTTACGATGTTAAAGCCTTTTCAAAAATGTTACCACGCTTCAAAACGACAGAGTTAAAAGAGGAAACCCAGGGAAATGATTTGTTTCAGAGTTTGGAGTTTTGATTTTACATTTCAATATAAAATCTGGCATTTCAAAATTTGCAAACAAAAATTCAGATGTTATTTCCAGTTTTATTGTGTCTGTTTCAGATAAGAACGATGACTCTGCAGTGTAAGAACCGCGCTGCTCTAATGGAAACGAGGTCACACACTCGCAGGTTAAGTCTTAAATGTGGCCGCTGGTTTGTTTCCCCGGAGCCGGCATCCGAGGCCTGACAACAAAACAGAAAACTGTGATGTCAAATATTTATCAAAATTTAGAGGTAAATTATTCTTAAAGATTCACAATCTGAAAATGGTAAAGTTTTAATAAATTTGACAAAATAATTATGCAGCCATTATTTTGAAAATGAAAGATCGAGTGCACTCGTTTGGAAACAAATATTCATCAATAGAATGGTGTCTCTGTCATTGTGAAGAGACATTTGAAATAATAAGGGTGGGACAACAAGAGTTTTACATAATTAAAGGCTCAATATGTAACTTTTGTGGTAGGGTTTCTGCTATCTGCTTGTCTCCATGGCGATGTTACTGCAATGCTTTGCTTAGAATGTTCTGCAGTATGGTATTAAATTGATTAATATGAAATTTCTCCAATAAATCTTTTTGCTCCAAAATCCCCTAAAACTCATGGACTCTTGCTGTGAACGGACTTGCATCTCCACAGATCTGACATGTACCTTGGCCTGGTGGGGCTACCTGTTTATCTCCATGGAGATAGAATAGAGAAGTGTGATACCACACTGTGGAACATTCCCGACAAAGCATCTCCACACACTATAAACCTGTACAACTGATACTTCAGCTGATGTCATCAACATTCTCTGGGGGTGTGATGCTAACTGTAGGCACTACTCTGTCTTTGTTAAACTTTAATCTGATCTTTATTTTAACACAGTCTGACCATAAAACACTGACTTAGTTGAACTAAAACAGGTGAGCTGATTTGTGCTGTTAAACAAGTCCCTCTCAAATAACATTAGTCACAAGCTAGCTAGCAGACTGTTTTTCAGTTAGCCACTCTCACCTTTTTGTGTTAAATCAAACTTCTAAACAGGACCACAAACAATATTGATCACAGGCTCCTGAAAATGTGCTGTTTTAAATCACTTTTGTACTTTTTCTTGAGTTTTCAGATGATCTTAATACTTTCTTTTCAGTGTTTGCTAATGTGTGCATCGTGTCTCCATGGTAAGTGCTGAACATTCCATGATAGACAAACATGTAGAACACCCCCCAGTGTGATGTCCCTGCATAGTCTCAACATCTGCTCTGTCCTGCTTAAATAAAGGTCAGGTTTGTGATTTTTGTTTATTTCACTTCATATTTTTGACTCTAGATCTAGATTCTGCTCCTCTTTGTAAAGAAAGTCAAATATATAAACATGAAATATTAAAAAAATGGTACATACTTTCTCTTGTAATGGTGAGGACATCTGCGAGTGCGCACGCCTGGAACACAAGGCAGTTGTAGTGGTAATAGTAGTAGTAGCAGTGCTAGTATTAGGTGTAGTAGTACCAGTAGCAGCAGTAGTAGTAGTAGTCGTAGAAGTAGTAGTAGCAGTAGTAATAGTAGAAGCAGTACTCACTGTTGCAGTAGAGGACAGTACACAGTAGTGTTAGTAGTAGTAACCCACATCCTCCAGCAAGTGGCGCCAGAATCAGGACAGAGCACTGCATCTGGCTCACGGACACTGAGAAGTGCAAATACTTTTACTTAGTACAAAGACTACTATTCTCTACATCTAAACAGCTCAGACTACAGTACCTGACAGTACTGCACTTATGTACAGTACATAATACTACTTTCTGTACTGTACCTGTGTGTGGCAGGTGTCGTCATGCCGCCCCGTGAGTACCTCACCTTTACTGCAGTAGCACTTCAGTAGTACTATACAGTGGTACAATAGTACAGCACCTGATAGTATTGCATGTACCTGTACTATATCCCTGTTCTTGGAGAAAGAGGTTCCCAGGCCACTTTGTGAATACTTCACCAATACTGAAGTACTACAGCAGTATTCATATAATACAGCACATACCTGGTTGACAGGTGCAGGGACCAGTGGTACTACAGTAGTCCTGCATAAGTATTAGTACTAGAGTAGAACAGAAGTATCTCTGTAGCTACTTCACCTGTACTGTAGTACTTCAGTAGTATTAGTATTGTTGACTGGGGCAAGAGCAGGGGCAGTAATACTGCACTAGTACATTAGTATTAGTATTGTAGTACAGTACATACCTGGCTGAGTGGGGCAGGTGCAGGGGGTGGGGCTCGGAGGCTCTGGTTTCTTTGTGGTGGTGGTCTTTTCAGTGTATGGAGCGCCTTGTGCTGTTTTAATTGAAAGTTTGATTATAGTTACATTTACATAATCACACATGAACAGCAGCTGCACTATCATTAGTCTCTTATTTGTTACTGAGGATTGGACATGTTCATATACACCGTGGAAATGTTATATATAAGTTCAGATGGCCGTGACTCACAGATGGATTAGCCAATCAGTGATGTGCTACAAATATGGCTGCTTACAAGGGGAAAAGAAAGGCCAAAAATCTCCCAAAAACATGAGGATCAGTGAGAGAGGGCTAAACTCTTCATCTGAGGAGAGAGAACTGTCATTTTCTTTGTAAATGATGGTGATTACTGAGTTGCTTTGTTTCACTTATCCTTGAAATAAACCAATCTGATTGGACAATCACGTTTGGTTCTCTTCAGAGGAAAGCCAGATTGATCCCTCGGTGTAAAATAGAGACGCATCAGTGTGGACGTCTCAGGCAAATAGGTGTCTATTGTCCTCTGCGTCTGACCATCATTCTGTCATTACACACAGACAGGAAGTGCTCCGACCTTACACGGACAGACAGGGCATGACCTCATGGGACTCCCAAAAACTCGGCATTTCATCTGTGGGTGGGACTTAACATTCGGTTGCGACAATGGCAACACAGTTTAAACAATGTAACTGCAATGTACCACTTTTCTGAGTTTTAAACTTTTACCCCCCAAACACAGTTACACCACACAACAGACTCTGTGTGTGAGGGGTGAGGCTCACAAATGTTCATTTTTGACAAGATATTTTCTCACTATCGGGTTAAGGTTAAGCTTTGGATCAGGGATAGGATCAGGGTTATGCTGTTAGCTGTAATTCCATCTGCTGATCATGTTCAAGATGAAGGTTTTAGAGAGTCCTGTGACCTCACCTGGCCGGAGGCGTGTGACTCCTCCAAAAAGCATGTCTCTGTTTAGAGACACACAAGTGTAGACACCAGCATCTGCACTACCATTGAAGGCTTTCAGGACCAGGATATGGGAGGAGATCTTTTTGTCGCTGAAAAAATCGAATCCCGGACCTTTCTTTTTTACCATGGGGTTCACAGAGGTCACAGACGCGATGAACTCCAGACTAGACCTGTCCGGGACTCGGAACCAAACCACATATGGACCTGGGTTTGAGACTTTGCACGTTATGTCCACTTCTTCAGCCTCATTGACCTCAAGGGGTGCTGCTGAGGATCCCACAGAGAGCACAGCTGTGAGAGAGAGAGAGAGAGAGAGAGAGGAGGAAGGAGACGGAGATATAAAAGATCAGAGACAATGTTGTTTTTAAAGATGCAAAATCCATTTTCTTTCTCCCATGTTATAGCATTGTTTCCTAATCAAAAACATGCCTGAAGAGATTTTAGATATCATACATGCATGTTTGAGTATTTTAGTGATCTATGCCTTTTTGAACCCTCCTTATGGTTAGCTGTGCTTGTACAGATTATTACGGGGAGCAAAGGCAGGAGACACTCAGACCGTCAAAAACGAAAGTTAAACTTTAATATGTTGTTTTGGGAGAATATAGTATTTTCAAAACAATAAAAGGTGATGGTGATCTGAATATGTTATGGGTTAGCAGTTAATACGTCATAGAAGTAAAATACCCATTGATATATGCTTTACTGTCTTGAAATAAAAAATATATACTTTATAAATTACAATAAGCTCCCTCTGCTGTCAGCAATGGGAATTAACATTTACAAAGCAAAGAAATAAAGTCCTTATCTCTCATGAATGCTATGCTAATAGAGCCATGCTATGCTACTAGAATCATGAGATTGTTGTGAACACAGTTTGAGCACAGATTAGATCTGGTGATGGTTTATGGGCTTAAAAACTGCAGAAGTCTTGTGTTTTACCTGTGACGCAACTAAACTGACAAAATGCAAAGTGAGCATTTTTGAGATTCAGAGACAACTTTTCAATGAAATGAGTGAATGAAACAAAACAGAGCTCCAGGTGTGTTCTTGACGAGGGGATGACATTAGAACATGGTTCAAAGTTCTGCATAATACCCCCTAAAGGTCATGTATTCCAAAAAACTGACTCTTGTGAGCTTTTGCCATGTTGTAATGTTGTTACCTCAACAAAAACATACCTGGAGTTGTATTTTGGTTCATTCACCCTTTATTATTAGTCTGTCTACTTCTCCAAAGCTCACAATGCTCTGTTCCACCTTGTGATGTCATGAAGTGGTAGTTTTCAAGTTAACAGCTCCTTTTACCTTTAGTTCACTAGTGATGGGCAATTCAAGGGCTCAAGTCATCCAAATGATGTTAGTGAAGGTGCATGGAGTTTAAAAACACAGCGGAGCACTTCCTGTATAGTCACATGACATCACAATGTGAAACAAAGTGTTTTCTGTTTGAGAGAAGGACTCAAACAGAAAATGCAGGATTTGTGTTTGTGATGAGGAAACAACATTATAACATAGATCAGAGAATGATATGGACCTTTTAAGTGATGCACAATTCCACTTTCACATGGTCAAACAAAACTACAAAATCAGCAACAAAAACACTTTAGTCCTTTTGTTCATCAAAACATTCAAATGCTACATTGGGTTTGTCCAGATCTGACCATTTTTGCCAGAGATTACACGGATTTTTATACTTTTAAGAGCAATATACTTGGTGGAAAGTAATAATAATAATGATGATAATAATAATAATAATAATAATAATAATAATAATAATAATAATAATGATACAAATAAGTTATTGTTTATTATTGTTATGTTATTATTATTATTAATGTTAATGATAATAATAATAATAAAACTAAATATCTTGGGCATATCATCACTGCGGACATGGCAGATGATGATGATATTTATAGACAATGCAGGATGTTGTATGCACAAGCTAATACTCTTCTGTTCAAGTTCGGTTCTTGCTCTGATGATGTGAAGATGATGCTATTTAAATCATATTGCACACCACTGTACACCGCCCACCTCTGGACTCAGTACAAAAAGGCCAGTCTACAGAGGCTGCAGGTGGCCTATAATGACGCGTTTCGGGTGCTCTTGAGGAGGCCACGATGGACCAGCGCGACTGAAATGTTTGTCACAGCAGGAGTGAACACACTGCAAGCTGTACTGAGAACTTTAATGTACAGGTTTATCTACAGACTGAATAAGTCAGAAAATGAAATTATACAGTCACTTACAAGTATAAGATGCAGTGCAATTCGCTACCAGTCCAGAATGTGGAAACATTGGTATAGTTGTCTTTTTTAAAACATAGATGTATATTGTCTGTATTGTTATTGTGTTTTCTTTTTTTAAAGATGGACCACGAGTCCGAAATAAATAAAGATGAGATGAGAATATTTGCAATAAGATTTGCAAATTATATTTTAGAATTCATTAAAAATCTAAACAACAATATTTAATTGCACATAGGTCTAAAGTATTTTTGATGAGTTTTTAAGTATTTTGAAAGAAAATCCAAGGTGGAGATATTAAAAGTAAGAGAAGCGCAATTTTGCAAAAATGAGGTTCCTCCCAGTATGACCGACTTCCTGTTTGGTTTAGGGTGGGGTCATAATAGAGTTTCATCTTGCTATCTTTAAACAGATTTAACTCTTCTTCCATTGGCGTAATGTATCTTAAGTTTTCATGGGGGCGCCAAGGTGGCATTTTTAATGTTTAATTTATCCTTTTTGATTAGTCCTTCTTTTCAACAAAGTCCACTCTGCAACCCATCCATTTCAATGACAGACCTCTTATGTTACCATGGTAACATGGTTGCAGATATGTCCTCATTGGCTTTTTTGATCAGTATGTCAAATTTCAATTGTCTATGAGGGGGAAAAAAATGAATTGGGGTTGTTGGGGGGGCTACCAAGTCATTTTAAAAATATTTTTAAGTACAAATTTCAAAAAACAAAATTTTTCGCCAATCTTGAATTTTGTGTCCAATAAAACTGACTTTTTGTTCATGTTCAAGGGGTCAAAAGTGATCTCAAAGTGATAAGCATAATAATAATAATGGAATTTTTTTCATCTTAAAAAGGTGAAAAACAGAACTACCGTAGTTAATTTTAATTGGTTTGGTGAAACTTACCTTATGCATTCAGAGCATCCTAACTACTCATCACTAATGTGCACTTCTTGATTCTCAGACAATAAAAAAATTAGACAAAGACAGCACACAGTGCACGTATTTTGACCTCAAGAGCTGATATATCTGTACTGTGACGAGACAGTTTGCTCATATATGGGAAACATCAGGTACAGGTTAAAGGGAGGAAAAAACAACAATCATCATCACTGATAAAATAACTCAGAGGTTAAAAGCCAAAGAGCAAAAGTACATTTTAAAATTAGGCTCAAAGATGGAAAGTGTATTGCCCAAGAGCACAACAGATGATGTGATGGGGAGACTTAAACCCTCTAACATCTATATCGACAACATCTATGTTTTTCCAGCATGTTCTATTTAAAACATCTGTGACATTTATGTTACATCACTTTGTGACAAAATCGACACCAGTTTTTTAAGATTTCAAAAACAAGTTTTTCCTGTTGCGAAATCACATCCAAAAAGTCAAATGTCAGTGAAGATTATCATTTTATCCTAATAAACTAAATTCCAACTTTACAAACCTTGATTTGAATGAGTCTCATAGTGAGATTATAATGTTTCCTAAACCTCTCACTTTTTTGACTTTCTATCAAAGTTTAAAGTGCATATGACAGGTTAGGCTCACTTCATTATTTAAGATGTAAGATTTGACTTAAACTTTTGCCTATTTTTATACTTTTGGTGAACTTATAATGTGACTTCCTGGTTGGACACGGGCACCAAAACGTGTCTAAATTACACAAAAGGCTCTGTGTACAGCAGCGTATTAGCTCACTGTGTCTCAAAGCTAACAGTCACTTGTATTAAAATCAGAAAACATAACATTTACAATCTATTCAAATTAAATTACAATCTATTCTATATTTTAAATGTCAAATGCTTCAATTTGTGGTTTCAGTGTGTTAGCATTGAGACACAGACATATTGTCAGTGACATCCACCGTCCACTGCCTCACCTTTAAATATTTATTCATTTTACAGTGGCTCTGCAAAAACCTCATAGAGATAAAACTGGATAGGAAGTAGTGACGCTAACAGTGACGCTGGAGGTGCTGTTGTGCACAGGGCCAGTAGTTGTGATTAGGCTAATATAAACACAAGACAATGCCTTTATTTTGTGAAATGAAGCTTTAAAGTGTCAGTGTGTTCCTTGAGCCTAAACTGTGTGTGTGTGTTTTGGATGGATGTTTCAGTGTTGATGACCGAGCCAGAAGGTTCTGTTTTACTCAGCACTATTTCTTGTATTTTTGTACTTTTCTTTCAGCATTTTTCCACAAACTGCTACTTCACTGATGTTCACTGTGATCAATATCTAGCACAGACACTATCCACCAAAGCCAGTCTCACATAGACAAACATATGAATCTGTCACATTCACTGGTGAAACGCTGTAGATGAACACGACAGAAAGTTGAATTTTAAGAGATCATCTTCTGCTGTTTTTAATCACAAAAATGTAAGAAAAAATGTAATGTGTTCCTATCAAAATAAGGCATTTTCTGTGTAGAAATGAACAAAATTCACCAATGTTGTTAAATTTGAATCTCAAAAAAAGATGGAGCCAGGTTTAAATGTCTTACTTTTTTTGTTGTCATATTAGATACGAAATTCTGGATCTTATTAAGTATTTGAGAAAAAAAAATCTCTGTAAACGGGAAAATGTCATTTTGGTCTAATTTTTTGGAGTTAAAACTTGAATAAATCAGACTTGGAATTAGATATAAAAATCCTCATGTACATTTGGTCTAAATCTTAAGTACAAGATTGTTTGGTGTGTGTATAGATGCTATTTTAAGGGCTGATCCTTGCGTCCGAGGAAATGCATTTGGAGAACAGCCTTTAAAGTTACAATGTCCCATGTAACTCTATGGAGGCAGGTTGACTGAATTAAATTTTGAAAGCTCTTTTGCTGCAGAGTGGACACTGATGTTGTTTCCAGATGAAAGCTTGTTGCTAAGAGACCAAAACTGACCAAAAAACTAAACGTTGAAAAAAAAAAAAAAGGTTTTGGCTGTAGAATCCATTCATGTCAAAGAGCCGCTCAAAAGACTGGCTCTTGTTATATTTATTTGTAGAAGCCAATGTGAAAACTAAATTAACTACAAACTAATCACAGAGAAACATGTCCGAGGCTCAGATGTGTTTAAAATGGTTCAGAGTGAGAGCGTTTACCCTGAAATGATGCAGAGTTGAAACAAAACTTAACACTAGAATAAAAAACAAACAAACTGTGGCTTCTTAGACGTTTGGTGGTTTGAAGTTAATCATAAAAAAGCATCAAATTAGAAAGAAAAAGATTTGATTTGGAAAAAGTGAGATCCAGTTCCAAGCATTCACTTTAACTGTTGAAAAGAGCCGACTCTCACAAAGGTCACATCACTATTTCAGCTGCTCCTGTAGAACTGCACAGCTGAAACGTGACTTCAGTGTCCAAAAAAAAAGAAATTATAACTTTAAAAATGTTATGTCAAATCTACAGAATTTGAAAACTTTTTTTTGTTTTACTTTGTAAAAACTTCACTTAAGACACCAGTCTCAAACTGAAAAATATCAGCACATTTTATTCCGATTAATATTCCGATTGTGTTTAAGATCATTGTTATTATTATTATTATTATTATTATTATTATTATTATTATTATTATTATTATTATTATTATTATTATTATTATTATTATTATTATTATTATTATTATTATTATTATTATTATTATTATTATTATCATCATCATCATCATATTAAAAGATAAATGTAAGGCTCCTCGCTCCTGCTCAGGACAAACAGGATCATTTCACACATCAGCAAAATGTCTGTGCATTCAAACTAATGCAGTTGAAAGGCTCATTTCTATAAACGGTACAACTCTAACGAGTTCCAACGGCAGCAGAACAGGAGAACAGAAAAAACAGTAGAACAGTGGAACAGGAGAACAGTGGAACAGAAAAACAGCAGAATAGTGGAGCAGCAGAAAGGTGGAACAGTGGAATAGTGGAACAGGAGAACAGCGGAAAAGTGGAACATGGTCTGCTCAACAACTCTGTTGTTATTATTATTATTATTATTATTATTATTATTATTATTATTATTATTATTATTATTTATTATTATTATTATTATTATTATTATTATTATTATTATTATTATCATTATTATTATTATTGTTATTATTATTTTATGTTATTATTCTTCTTCTTTTTTATGGGTGAAATACAGAAAAACTGTGTTCAACACAAAGACAGTAAACTGTGAATAAATCATGAATGGTGAAACGCAGTTTCCAGTGTCCCTGTTTTGACTTTTGACAATCTGGTGACCTGAGTTTTGCATGTTGATAATTACTACATATATGGATTTATGGTTTGGTATATGAAAGCTACAATTATATATTTTGAGGCTCAATATTTATCAGGAGAATAATTTCTTTGAAAAAGTGAGTAGGTTTTTGTCATTTTTATGTATAAGATTTGAGCTGTAGCTACAAGGGATATAAAACCACAAACCTCCTGTAAAAGTACTCAGCTAAATTCTAAATTTCTAAATTCTAAAAACTCTAAAAAAAATTAAATAAATTAAAAAAAAAGCATTTTCTAAAACACTACAAAACTGAAATTTTCGTAGTGTTTTAGAAAATGAAACTCAAATTCAAATTCCTCAGTTTAAAAGAACTGATCCGCATCATGTCGTCAAGTGCTGGGACACACACTTTTTCTATGCAGGTTGAATTCTGGCATCATCAGCGACTGAGTTTAGATCCATCACCATTTTGCACAAATGTGAAATTATTATTATTATTAATAGTACTAGTAGTAGTAGTAGTAGTAGTAGTAGTAGTATTGTTGCTGTTGTTATTATTATTAATGTCTGGTTGAATGTGCTTTAGCCCACTGTCAGATCTTGAGTCGATGGTTTCAACACCTGAACCGTGCAACACAGCGGTGTTGAAATCACATTATTTTCTGTTCTTTTCTGTTCCATCTGTGTCAGTGTAGATAGCAAAATTGTTTGTGCCAGATGCTCTTCCTATCACAATCAGTCAATGATAAATGTAATCTATTCACACTCAGAATTATTATTGTTCAGTGTAATTACACACACTTAAACAACTTCAGTCCTGGTTTGGACCTGGTTTAGTCTGTTTTAGTTTTAGTTTAGTAAACTAGGACTAAAGTCTGGTTTAGTTCTTACCTGTTCCAAACAGCAAAATTCCAAACATAAAAACAGATATGGGGTCCATTTCACGTTGATATTTTTCTTGTTGCTTCAGAAATAAAATTTTGATGAAGTTTGATGCAGAGCCAGAGCAACCCCGCCTTTTGGAGCTCTTCCACCAATCAGAGCAGTGCATTTAAGACCTGCAACCTCCTCAACCAATCAGAGAGGTGCATCCAGCCCTGCACTGTGCCCCCGACCCACTCAGACCCCCAGAGCCCCCCTAACCTTGCTCCATCCCCCTGATCTAGTCCTGGTTCAGGCCTCGTTGACTCCTGTTTTAGTCCTGGTTAAGACCTGGTTTAGAACTGGTTAAATTCTGGTTTAGTCCTCGTTAAGTAATTTTTGTTTAGTCTAGTTTCAGTTCTGGTTTGGAGGCTGCCTTTGAGTTTCCACAAACAGATGTGAGGGGACATTTTGTGACTCAAACTTTGACAAAAATAACAAAACATTAAGATCTGAAATCACATTTGTTGAAGTCCACAAAAATGTTTGAACTCCACACCATTCAAATGTCTTTAATTAAAATGTCTGTCCATTGGCCACAAAAATTCAATTGTGAAATTTGAAAAATGAATTATAAATAAAAACAAAGTATTGTCACTTTCAAATGAAGAAAAACATTGTGAAGAAAGTCTTTCAAGTTTTAAAGACACATTTTTCTTGCCTGAGAAACAACTGAATCTGTATTTTCCTGTATTTTGGGAATCAAACTTTGACAAACACAGTCCTCAAAAATGTGTTAATAAAAAACAACAAAACTAAAATAGAACTGACTCCATGATCTTCACTGGGTCAAATTCTGTGGCTCGTTCACAGGGAGGTTTATCTGTTTAGTGAAATTTGGGGAAAATGAAAAAATAAATACATAAATAATAATAATAATAATAAAACATTTATATATTCTAAATTCTAAAGTATAATCAACAATTTTAAACAAATTAAATTATTCCTATTTTCAAATTCGTAATATCATAGAAAGGAAATAAAGACATAGTTGTTTGTAGAGCTCTGACCTAGTCTCTGTCTCTGTGGTTTGTTTGTGCAGCGACCGTGAAGCGTCTGAGTCCCCCAAACCCCCTGTAACCCCCCGCCTGCTCTCAATGTGGTTTTATATCAAGTACACACTTCTCATCTCTTCTCTCTCTACCTCATCTCTCCATCTCTTCTCTCTCCCCTTAAAAACAAGTTCTCTCATTTGCTTCGATTCTGCTCTGTCTCCTGATGTTCCTGAGTGTTATGACCAAAACTGTTGCTATATCTGTTTAGTTAAAATTTAGAATTTTAGAAAGGGGGTATTTTACTTCTATAAGGTATTTTAACATCAGAGTTGCCGAAATGGGTGTGGTCTCTGTACAGCTGTGCACTAGTTGGAAGCACAGTAAATGTACTTCTCAGAGCATCGTTTTCAGTAATATATTGCTCTGTACTTCTTATACCTTGTATGTGTGTCTGTATTCTGGTTAGGGGCCTTTCCTCCTGCTCCTCTGGCTCTGTGTGAAAGGTTTAACCTTCAAGCTTAGGTCAGACCCGTACACCTCTACCCAAGTGAAAACAGTGCAGTGCCCCAGCTACACAGAGGACAGTACTCCAATACAGGGTCCGTCTCAGTCAGTACTGTTCTACCACAGCCAGCAGGAGGTAGAGCAGATATCTACAGCAGGGTACACATGGTGAGAACAAAGGCCAGAGCAGGACACAGATACAGGTGTGAAACCACAAACTGTGACCCAGAGCAGAGAATCAGACTCTAGTACCACTACAACGTCGACACAGAGAGAGCCAAGAGTCGAGATCAGAGCAGAAAGCAGGGCACAGAAAGCAGACAGCCTACCTAAAGCCTATGTGAGTCTGAAACCATTCTGTTCAGAGGAACCACTCGACCAGGGTTTGGCCCACACCAGTGTGAAACCACCACTGCTTCATCACACAGAGCAGAGGACAGGGCACTACAGGGTCTTTGTCAATGTGAAACTGTCGGTTTCTGTTCTGTTGCATGAAGAACAGACGCAGAGGCACAGGAATCGTTCTGTAGATCTTTACTGTACAGTCGGGTTAAAGGCAGCATACAGCAAAATTCAAAGCAGAGTCTAACAAACTGAGATTACACCAGTGTTTTAAATCCTCCCACAGTGGGTGTCACGCACCCTGTATGAAAGCAGCTGTTGAAAATGCGAAATGTGACCTTGGCCAAAATGTAAAGGTTATGTCTGAGTGTGAGTGTGTGAGACGAGAAATGACACTGTTATAGGGGAAACAGAACGTCTTGTAAGCAATGTATTATATTAGTATATTGTTCACAAAACTTATAGACAGTATATAGAAATAGACATAGCTAATCTTAAACAGGAAGTGAGCTTGGGTGCGCTGCTGGCTCCAATTCATTTTTTACTGAAAAAGTGTAGCCCCTCTCTCTGTAACTACCACTACTGATGGAGCTGGATGTGCATCCATGCTCATGTCCTATTTGGATATATATATGTGTGTGTGTATATCAGTGGTGGGCCGTCAGGGCCTGCAAGGCCTTCTCTGTTGGCCTAAAAAAAATATCTGAATCACAGACTGATGTTAATTATATTTTGTCCATGAATACTTATTAAATCATTCCAAATTGTCTGTCAGCTTCCTTTCATTGCTTTTCCCCTGGTTGCGCTGCTTCCAGATGTGTGTTTTCATATTTAAGCACTTAACCAATCACATTTCAGCCATTATTTGTTGCCAGGGTCAGAAATCTACCTGGAGGCCTTCGTAATCAGTTCTGCGGGCCCCGTAGCACAAAATAAGTGTTGGTGAAACTGTTGCTTTAACCAATCAGATTTAGAGTTGGCGACACCGAGGCCTTCTAGCAGCGCACGGAAACGTCAGAGTTTTCACAGCCTATGATTGGACTGTGAGAGAGTGAACGAGCCAGAGCGAGCAAACTGCAGCCGTGTCTCAATTCACCAAAAATTCACCAAAATGCCCTTAAATGCGCCGTTCGAACAGCTTATTTAAGTCGGGGGGGAACTTCGACCTGCACCTCGAACAGCACATTGAACCGTGCATGTGGAGAATTGGGACACGGCATCTGCATCACGTCTGGATGATTTTGAGTTTTGTTTTTTGCTTCACACATTTAATGGCATTTTTGAGCATTCAGACGTGCTCTTTTCAATACTACATGACAAAAAACTGGATGTAGAGTTTTGTCTGGCAAGGGTAAAGGAGTTTTGTGACACAGCTGAACGAGAGAGGAGCCGATACGAGGAAATCTACGAGGCCCCTGAACGCAGCGCGGGCTCCGAGCCACGAAGAGTCAACCGCAAGATCCTCGCGGACAGACAGGGCTCGACTTTCAGCATTAGCTTCGATGGCGATAGAAAAGGACTTCTTGATGGAACTGTAACGCACGGATAATCTGTACGACAGAGTAATTGAAATCTTCTTGAGGAAAGAAAGGAGGATGAATTTTGTGTACAAATAAAACGGATTTTTGGTGAGTAAAATGTGGCTATATTCCTAAATAATATTGCAATTTTATGAGGTTAATATTGATGTTTTTTTTGTGTGTCGCAGCTGTAGCTGCAGTAAAAGTTTTATAGCCATAAAATAGTTATTGAGGGTTGGATTGATTCAGACGGAACACTACTGAAGGCCTAGGTGTGAAATGCACGGCCCGCCATATATACAGTGTATATATATATACAGTGTATATATATATATACATACAGTGGTATATATATATATATATATATATATATATATATATATATATATATATATGTGTATATATATATATATATATATATATATATATATATATATATATATATATATATATATACACACACACACATATATATATATATATATATATATATATATATATATATATATATATATATATATATATATATATATATATATATATATATATACACACACACACATATATATGCAGTCAGAATTCCAAATATGGAACTGTACTTCACATTAGCCGCTATAGCTGCTGGCCTTGATGAGCTTCATTTGGAGCTGTGGGTGACATCAGACTCACTTAGTCCGCTTCTTAAACAGACTCTGGGTACTACATGGTACTACACGGTCCTACAGGTCTGCAGCACATAGCAGTGAGAGATGGACTGTGGTGAACAACCAAACAAAAGTAAACTAAACTAAGGTTGTTTTCAAAACTCCCTCTACTAGTGTCGACGTGAAAGAGCATTTGCTCCAAGAGCAATGTTTGAGCCAGTGTGAATTGGGACACGGCCAATGACGACAAATAACGGTGCGACCCTATAATTGGTCCGGGTTACCGGGGACTGTTATTGCGGTTGCACAGGTGTCACTATGTGACGCAGACACAGGAGGAGCACTGAGCTCTTTACTTTTCTTTTATCCCACCACATAACCATCACTTTAATTTATTTTGTCAGAGAGAGACCTCATATGAACTCTCTAAGTGCCATTGACGTGCGTGTGTTAATATATGAATATATTTATGTACATTTATATATGTGTAATATCCCACTGAACAGTGTTGTGAACGCAACGCACTTGGACGAATGTGGCGTGTGCTCAATAGAAACGAGGCACCAGGCACAGAATATATAACACTCCATGGCAGCGCTACAGTAACTTTCACTCATTGAGAAAAATGTTTCTCTGCATCAAACCCGGCCGATGTCCCGCCCCCAGAGCCATATACCCCACCGTGATTGGTAGATTCGTTCAGCTCCGCACACAACACTGTAAAGTGCCACACATGTCAAACCCGCGGGCCGCATTAACATTAAAGTTTCATATCAAGGCGGGGGCCGCAAACTACTGGCCCGAGGGCCGCAATTGGCCCGCGGGCCGCGAGTCTGAGACCCCTGCTCTAGACCATAGTAAAAGTCCAGTCTGAGAGCTGAGAGGAATAGGAGATCACGTATATTTGCTGAGATCACATATATTTATATAAATGGGCGCTGCAGAGCTGCTGTTTGACTCATTCGTCTAGCGAAGCATTTTGGATCAACTTAATATCAGCCACAGTCCCCTCCTATGTCTGTCTGCGCAGGTGAGCGTCTGGGTCTGTGTGTCATTCCAAAAGCTTTTTCTCCTCCACCACTAGCGCGTACAGTCCTCACGGTGTATTTAGCCACAGGTAAAAGAAAAGACCACTGCGTATAGGCGAAGCGACCCTATGTGTGCACATTTGCGGGGCTCTGTCTGCTTGAAGCACGTTGTCATAAGATCTGTGATCAGCTGATGGACTTCCACATGACTTATGTAAAGTAAAGTAACCAGAACTAAATCTAGAGCCACTGGGGTCGCTCCACAGTGCCACTGACATGTGTGAAAACCAACTAAACCAAACTAAACCAAACTAAACCAAACTAAACCAAACTAAAGCTGACCTTTCTTCAGACACAAATTACGTTGTGATTTTGAAGTTTTGATTCTGTTGATGCTCAGAGGAAATGAGGGTTCCATCTCACTATGAGTCACAGCACGAGAGCTTTCCATCTCCTCTTCTCCTTCTTTACCCTTGACTCTCTCGTCCTCATTCTCTCTTTCTCCCTCTCTCCCCTCCCTCTTCTCTTTCTCTCCCACCCCTTTTTCTCTCTCGCACTTGTCTACTCTGTGTTCTTTTCTCCTCCTCTCTTTCTTTCTAACTTTCTTTCTTTCTCTCTCTTTCTCTTTAGCACACATACTTTGTGGTACATGTATGTGTCTCTCATACTTGTGTCTACAGTCTGTGGTCCGTGTGGTTCTTTGTGGTCGTTTTTATTCTCGCTCAGAAGAAGCGTCTCTGAACTTCAAACTTGAAAACTCTCGTCTCTAAACGTTGTTCTTTGACTCTGTGTGAAGAGAGAGAGAGAACAGAGAAGTGATAGTGACAGAGAGAGATACAGGAAGCCCTCCCCCCACCCCCCCGTAGACCTGCTTAGACCTGTCCTGGCCTGGATCCAACCACCACCCAAACAGCACAGCACCCGCAACCTCACACCTCCCCCACCCCCCTACCCCCACCCGTCCCTCCACAGGGCACACACGCAGGTGTCGCTACAGTGTCAGCTGTTCTGTGCAATGTATGTCAGCGGGTCTCAAACGTCTCACAACAACTACCAATTGTTGTCATGATGTTAAGTTTTCAAACTGGAACAAAATACTCTTTCTTTAGACAATAGAATGTGGTTTTCAACATTAAATGGTAGTACTTTCTTTTCTGTTCCCTTGTGGCCTTATATCTGTGTAATCCCTCAGTGGTCCAGGTAGGTTCCATAGTGGTCCATGAGTGTGTACTAGTCTGTGTGGTCTTATACTTTTTCTGATACAGCTCAAGTTCATTTTAATGTTCAGGAAAGGTTCATTTCTGTCCTGTGAATAGCACTTTTTTAGTATCAATAACTGACAAAAATGAGTATCTAGTTTCAATACCAGTTTTACTATTGATTAATATCTGATTTCTGATACTTCTGAAAACGCAACAAGTGGCACCTGATATTTGACTTTCTGATCTAAACCCGGATTTAGGCTTAAATTACGAGTAACATCCTAAAATGAGACTAAACCACGTCTAAACAGTGGATAAGGTACTTCTTCATAATTAACTCAACTTTCAACTCAAATGTAACAAAATCAGCAAATGAAAAGCAAACACGTACGGCTTTTTTTTTTTTTGTTACCATCTTCTACAGAATGACAATAATGTAAAGTGGATTTTATCAAGAAGGGATGGAATTACATTTTGATAGCAGTAAAACAGATTTGGATTTTGAAAATACGACAAACCTCCGATGACTTTTTCAAATGGCTGTTTTTGCAAATGAATTCTTCAAATATGTTTATTGCTTCAGCTAAATTTTGAATTAGATGATTTTTGATGTGACATACAGCACACTGAAGCAGCAGGATTCACACAGGTGACATTACAATTATTTATTTTATGAGTAAAGTTCTCATAAACAGTGATGCTGTCAACAAACTGCTGAACAGAAATCCAGAAAAAGTGCGTCCTAAATACATAATGTACATTCAAATCTACAAAAAACATATGAAAAACAATACATTTTACCACAAACGTGTGTGTAATGTTCCATGTGTGTGAAATGCTCCTTGTGCACGTGTGTAATATTCTGTGTGTGCATGTATAATGTTCCGTGTGTGTGTAATGTTCCATGTGTGCTATTCCATGTGTTCATGTGAAATGTTCCACGAGTGCTGTTCTGTGTGTGTGTGTGTGTAATTTTCCCGTGTGTGTGCATGTGTAATGTGTGTGTGTGCCTTGATCTCCAGCCTTTGGAATGAGTTGAGTTTTCTCACAGCATTTTTTCACTGACGAAGCCTGAAACAAAAACACACAACTTCCTGTTTTAAAAACGGTCAGTGTTGGTTTGTTTATTACATTGTATATTTTTGTATCTGTGAGAAGATTTGAATGAGCTTTTTTTTTACTTGTAGCTCTTATGCTTTTGTTTCATTCCAGAGACTAGGACAAAGATTTACCGTAACTATGAGAAGTCATCCCTGAGTCTGCTTTTATTTCTTTCTAAAATGAAATCATTAAGAAAATATATATATATATATATATATATATATATATATATATATATATATATATATATATATATATATATATATATATATATATATATATACATGTATATATATACACATATATATACATAAAATTAGGTAAATACAATGCTGTACTCACTTGATGAAGCGATGTCGACATTTTTGGGGAGTCCTGAAAAAACAAGAGCTCAATGAAAATGGGTGAGACTGTTAACGGAGCAATTGGATTTAAAGTAATAGTATTTTAGAATTTTAAAAAACGTAGAACTAGTATTTTCAGAAATAGTCATAGTAGTATCTTAAACAGAGTAGTCACAGTAGTCGCAGTAGTAGTATTAATACTGCATTACACTTGTAAATGTATTACGGTACACTACACAGGCTCAACAAAGTCTCTCAAAATGCCACATGGAGTGTAGTATTAGAAACAGTAATGGTAATAACAGTGGTCATAGTAGGGTACAATGCAGCAGTAGTAGTAGTTGCAGTACTCACTGTAGTAGCAGTAGTAGTAGTAGTAACAATAGAAGTATTTGTAGTACTCACTCTAGTAGTAGTAGTAGTAGTAGAAGTAGTGGTAGTATTTGTAGTAGTAGTATTAGCAGTACTCACTGTAGTAGTAATAGACAGTACACAGTAGCGTCAGACACAGAGTTGAGGTTAGTCCAACCAAAGGCCACAGAATCAGAGAACCGCAACCTGGAAAAATAAAGGAATAATTCATCTAGAGTAATCACCAATAATCTACAGCCACACTGATATAAAGCGAGAAGAGTACAGGGCCTAAAACTGACCCCTGAGGTACCCCTGCACTGAAGATAAGGTGATTTACATGTTTACTTTCATAGTTGTCTGATAGAGAGTTAACAGGCAATTGTTTCAGTCGAATCTCAGATCTGTTATTATACTTTTAACTCCGAGAATTTACAAATAAACATTCTCGTACTGCGCTTTTTCTGCTCGGATTTTAAATGCTCTTTTGAAATCTGGTATTTTCATAAACAGGACATTATCAGAAATTCTAATTATGTCTAATCTCTGACCTGTGGAGTGTGAGTGAGCCTGGCAGGAACAATGCAAGGGGACAGGGGGCGCTCTGGGTTTCTCCTCTGTCCGCTCAGTCACTGGAGACTCTGGAAAAGAGACAAATTAATAATAACAATAAAACTCATTATAAACAAAATAACAAACTGTGTGACTTTCAGAAGCACAGACGTGAGAGAGAGAATGAAGAAGAGAGAAAGAAAGAAAAAAGAAAGAAAGAAAGAGAAATGAGAGAGAGGGAGAGAGGAAGGAACAGAGAGAGGGGGGGAAGAGAGAGGGATGGAGGGGGTGAGAGAGGGAAAGAGATGGGGAATGAGTGAGAGATAGGAAGAAATGAGTGTGAGAGGGAGGGAGTGAGAGAGAGAGGGAGGGAGGGGGGGGGTGAGAAATGAAGAGAGAGAAGGGGGGAGAGAGTGAGAGTGAAAGAGGGAGAGAGAGGAGGATAGAGGGGGTGAGAGAGGGAGAGGGGGGGAGTGAGAAAGGAATGAGAGAGGGAGAGAGAGAAGGGGGGAGGGGAGAGAGGGAGGAGAGAGAGAGAGAGAGAGAGAGAGAGAGAGAGAGAGGGGAATAGAGGGAGAAAGAGAGGGAAATTGGTTTCCTTTTGGGTTTTAGGGTCCATTAGTGAAATGTCTCATATTTAGAATACTGTTTAATACACAAGCATACCCAAATAAACATGTATTTTGTAATGTAATGCACAGTTCCTATGTGTGTAAGCAGTGTGGAGTCACTCATTTTATAGTATTAACACTCGCAGCAGCAGAAGTAGTAGTAGTAGTAGTAGCAGCAGTAGTAGTAATAGTAGTAGTAGTAGTAGTAGCAGCAGCAGTAGTAGTAGTAGTAGCAGTAGCAGCAGTAGTAGTAATAGTTGTAGTAGTTGTAGTAGTCACACCATTACCAGTAGTAGTAGTAGTAGTGGTGGTAATAGTAGTATTTGTACTCACCCTCAGTCAGCAATAGTAGTAGTAGTTGTAGCAGTAGCAGCAATAGTAGTAGTAGTAGTAGTAGCAGCAGCAGTAGTAGTAGTAGTAGCAGTAGCAGCAGTTAGTAGTAGTAATAGTTGTAGTAGTTGTAGTAGTAGTCACACCATTACCAGTAGTAGTAGTAGTAGTGGTGGTAATAGTAGTATTTGTACTCACCCTCAGTCAGCAATAGTAGTAGTAGTTGTAGCAGTAGCAGCAATAGTAGTAGTAGTAGTAGCAGCAGCAGTAGTAGTAGTAGTAGTAGTAGCAGTAGCAGCAGTAGTAGTAGTAATAGTTGTAGTAGTTGTAGTAGTCACACCATTACCAGTAGTAGTAGTAGTAGTGGTGGTAATAGTAGTATATTGTACTCACCCTCAGTCAGCAATAGTAGTAGTACTTGTAGCAGTAGCAGCAATAGTAGTAGTAGTAGTAGCAGCAGCAGCAGTAGTAGTAGTAGTAGTAGCAGTAGCAGCAGTAGTAGTAATAGTTGTAGTAGTTGTAGTAGTCACACCATTACCAGTAGTAGTAGTAGTAGTGGTGGTAATAGTAGTATTTGTACTCACCCTCAGTCAGCAATAGTAGTAGTAGTTGTAGCAGTAGCAGCAATAGTAGTAGTAGTAGTAGCAGCAGCAGTAGTAGTAGTAGCAGTAGCAGCAGTAGTAGTAGTAATAGTTGTAGTAGTTGTAGTAGTCACACCATTACCAGTAGTAGTAGTAGTAGTGGTGGTAATAGTAGTATTTGTACTCACCCTCAGTCAGCAATAGTAGTAGTAGTTGTAGCAGTAGCAACAATAGCAGTAAGTGGTAAGTAGTAAGTAGTAAGTAGTAGTAGTAAGTAGTAAGTAGTAAGTAGTAAGTAGTAAGTAGTAAGTAAGTAGTAAGTAGTAGTAGTAATTTGTACTCACCCCCAGGCAGTAGCAGTACTCCGGTTCTCCACAGCTCCTCTGTTCTGCTTATTTTCAGTACACAGGAGTACATGCCACGGTCTGCAGTAGAAGTATTGAATATGCGGAGCGAGTACCCAGACCCGGCCTTTGAGATCCGGAATTTTTGCTCCAGACCCAAACCATATGAGGCCCGGTCTGCCTGGTTAGACCGGCCCAAGACCTTAATCAAGATCAGAGTCTGTGTTAGCAAACACTGACAAAAACATTTTAAGATGTAAGTCTGAAATCTCAAGAAAAAATCTAATTTAAAGAGGACATTTTCAGGAGCCTGTGACCGGTTTGAGTGTTCATGGTCCTGTTTAGGAGTTTGATTTTGCACAAAAAGATGAGCGTGACTAACTGAAAAACCGTCGGCTAATGCTAGCTAACTTGTGACTGTAATGTTATTTGAGAGAGACTCGTTTAACAGCACAGATCAGCTCACCTGTTGTACTTCAGCTAAGTCAGCTCTTCATGGTCAAATTGTGTTAAAATAAAGCTCAGGTTAAAGTCTAACAAAACCTTAGACAGAGCAGTGCCTACAGTTAGCATCCCACCCTCTCTGAATGTGGATCACATCAGCAGCAAAGTATCAACAGCCTCTTTAGAAACTACTGTGGCCCAGAAGTGCAAAACTAATTTATATGAAAGAAAATATTCATATGAAATATGAGTCAACATGTTGAAACAATGGCCAGAGCATATTTACCAGAGGAGTAGAGTAGTCAAATACTGTACTCAAGTAAGAGTAACGTTACTTCAAAATAATTATATAATTACTCAAGTATAAGTACACTTAAGTACTTTTTACTTAAGTAAAAAAGTATTTGGGAAAGTACTACTCAAGTAAGAGTAACTTAAAGAGTAATTGTTGGGGCATAACATCTAATTTGTAATTTTGGAGAATGTGTCAAAACATGAAATAAGTCACAAAATGTGTTAGTTTCAGACAAAAATGATCCAAAGTAAATCATATCTGAAGGAGCCAGGAACACAAATGTTTAAATCATTTCATATTTTATAGTCGACATAAAGCTCAAGTCACTTGAAAAGGAACCACAACTTTTGCTCAAGTAAGAGTACTGTTACACTGTACTACATATTACTCAAGTAAGAGTACTGTTACATTGTACTACATATTACTCAGTAAGAGTACTGTTCCACTGTACAATATATTACTCAAGTAAGAGTACTGTTACACTGTACAATATATTACTCAAGTAAGAGTACTGTTACACTGTACAATATATTACTCAAGTAAGAGTACTGTTACACTGTACAATATATTACTCAAGTAAGAGTACTGTTACACTGTACTACATATTACTCAAGTATGAGTACTGTTACACTGTACTATATATTACTCAAGTAAGAGTACTGTTACTAAAAATATTATTGAGTAGAAGTAGTAGTAGTAAAAGTATACCAGTAGAAAAGTACTCTGAAAAGTACAACTTCTTTAAAAAGTCACTCAAGTAAACGTAACTGAGTAAATGTGGCTGAGTACCGCCACCTCGATGTTATAATAACACTTAACATTCTGGCACACACTGTTTTTGCTCACGCACATTTCTGAGGAATTACGACAGGAACAAAAACGTGCTCAAGCGAGCGACTCCATTTTGGGTTCGGTTGTCGGCCATTTTGTGAAT
Organism: Periophthalmus modestus; assembly: GCA_019594935.1. Classification (NCBI taxonomy): domain Eukaryota; kingdom Metazoa; phylum Chordata; class Actinopteri; order Gobiiformes; family Gobiidae; genus Periophthalmus; species Periophthalmus modestus. Next base: position 598,851 of record JAIEZT010000013.1, on the reverse strand, counting down.
ATGGTCAGACCTTTTGTGTTTTCTGTTTTGTAAATGTGAAAGTATTTCTAACTATAGTTTTGTAGTATTTGAGCTTTGTATGTTTGTGCCTTGTACGTAAATGTAAAAATTCAGAACTCAAAAGATGATTACAGTAGAAATAATCTCCCAAACAAGAGTGCCACATTCACGTTCTGTGTGATACTTGAACTGTGACATTTGCGGACACGTTTGAGCACATTTCTGATGGACACAAATTATTTGTGATAAACATTTTTGGAAGAATAAGAATAATAAGTGAATTGTAACTTTGTGTGTGTAGGGCGAGCGCTGGTCTCTGGAGAGAAGCAGGACACATCAGTAAATATATTTGATCTTTAAATGTATTGTGGAACAGTTTGTACACACCCTCTCATTCAATGTTTTTTTATTTAAATGTATTTTTTTTACTACTTTCTACATGTTACATACATACAGAAGACAAGTAAGAAATATGTAAGTGTTTTATGTGTACCTGTGTCACATGACCTTTGTCACTGCTGAGGTCTGACTCGATAAACGTGCTCACAGACAGAGCAACATTATCTAGAACCAAAGGATCGGACTGTGGTTGTTTCTTACTGGTGTTTGGGCTCCAGAATCTTATGTTTTTGTCTCATAATCATAAAAAACTCTTATATAGTGACGACCCTTTGGAGACATTTACCACAGACAGGCAGGTATCCGCTTGTCATCTCAAACTATTAAAGCTATAATCAGACTGATATTTGCACTTGTTAGTGTCTTGAATATCAGCATGAATCTCCAGCACAGGCCCATGTTTTGTTTGAAGAAGAGTACAGCTTTATTTCAACACTGGTGTGAGGAGATAACGGCACTAAACATGACTCCAGCTCGGTTAGAGGTTTGAGGTGAACTCTGTGTTAGTTTGTAGTAAATTTAAATAACACAATTTAATGAAAACAATCGGCCCAAAAGTATAGGCAGAGTTTATTGGTCATCTGGATTATAAACAATCAATATCGTATCTGCCATGAAAAAAGTAGTAAGTCAATTTCTATTTAAACTATAAAAATGTTCCATACAGAGCTGAGAGAGAAACCACAATCAAAACAAATCATAGTTTGAATGGACATATTTATGTAGTTTAGATCTGTACAAACACTGTGTGCCAGATGCCCTCCCTGTGTGTCAGATGCCCTCCCCGTGTGTCAGATGCCCTCCCCGTGTGTCAGATGCCCTCCCCGTGTGTCAGATGCCCTCCCCGTGTGTCAGATGTCCTCTCTGTGTGAGACTGACCTGTACGACGCCCGTTGCAGTTAGTGTCCGGAACCATGTGACCTGCTCACAGGGCAAACTCCCACAGTCACAGTCCACTGTCTGGTTCTGGCCCAAGGCCGGGTACAGGGACCGGACTGAGTCTACAGCAAAGTCCTGACCCGGGACTAAAATAGAGAGAGAGGGTTAGACCAGGTGTAGGGTCCAGACCGAGTCTACAGAAAGAAGGAGGGTTAGACTGGGTATCGATTCGATCTGATACTGTCAGATATTGGCACCAATACTGAAGATGTTTTACTGTTGTAGTCAGAACAAGAAGTCTCAGAAAGTTTGAACTTTTATTTGTACAAAGTTGTTCTGTCGTTACTTGAGATAAATAACAGCTCATAACCCATTTGGATAAGTTCTGTCTTATTTTATTTTTGTTTAAAGAAAATAAATACTGTCCTGGTATCAGCTGATATCGGCATTAGGCAGACACTTAAAGCTAGAAATTGGACTAAACCAGGACTAGACCAGGAATAAACCTGGTCCAAAGGCTGTTACCTGTGGTGTGTGTATATATATGTATATATTTATATATACTTTGTGTTCCAGACATTGATGCTCTAATGTGACAAGCGCCGGCCCGCGTGAGACGGGTTAGAGACGGGTGAGAGATGGGGTACAGTTTTATGAATAAATACAATTAGGAGCATTTACACCTTGCATCGTTGCTTGTCTGGTCTCTTTGGAAACAGCTTTGTTTGTAAAATGTGCTCTAGAAATAAAGTTTGAAACGACCTTTGACCTCTTGTTCAAACCTGGCCATAACAGATGCAGACGCTGAGGTGCTGAGGAGAGGCGAGGACGACATTGCATTTCAATTTACAATATTTGATGATAACAACAATAATAATAATAACAATAATCATCATCCTCAATCTTCACCATCATCATCATCAAGTCCAAATCCGCTTTATTTGCACAGCACATTTCAGAAACAAAATGGTTTCTAAGGTGCTGCACAAATACACATATAAAGTACAATAGACGTATAAAATAAGGCTCTGTGTCTGTGCTCAGGCCCTGTATCTGGGCCTGAGCACAGACACAGACTGACTGCTCCTAGCACTCTTCACACTTCCATAACACGGATCACACGGATCACACGGATCACACGGACACGGATCACACGGATCACACGGATCACACGGATCACACGGATCACACGGATCACGCAGATCAGGGACAGAACTTAGAAAAATGTGACCACCAGAAAAGTGCTGAGAAACATCTTGTATTTCATTATTTTAAGCATGTTTTCATTGTTTTTTTTTAAATTGAACGTCATAAAGAAAACACCATTATTACAGTTCTGAAATGGAAAACTCGTTGACAGAGTGAATATTTGAGTTTTCTCCAAGGTTGTCTCCTCTTATTGTAAACCGTTACATTTACTTTAAATGCATGTAGTAGTTGTATGTAGTACTTTTGTATTATTTATGCAGTTATTTTTGACTTGTGAGTGAGATGTTGGGCCCTGACACAATCTTTCCTCCAGCAGATGTGCTCACCGTTTCCGCTTTTGTTCGTAACACTGCAGTCCACTTTAGACCTGTCTTTTATTTAAGTATAAAGCTTGTTTATAAGTTATAAACATGAATCATTCTTGGTCTCTCAGTTAGTCATGGATGTGGTACAGAGTACGGAGGTGTTCTCACTTAGGCACAATCACCACATTTGGACTAAACTAGGACTAAACCCAGAACTAAACCTGGACTCGACTAGGACTAACTCAAGATAAGAACAGGACCAAAGAAGGCTAAGTATGAATACACACTTAGAGAGCGGTGGTGGTAGTAGTAATATTTAAATGTATCTATGTTCCTCACCTGATCTCCACCGAGCAGCGACTACAAGAATCCAGAACAAAAAACCCTCCATCTTCAGATCCAAAATGTCCAAAATGTCCTCCTCTATTCTTCTGTTCCTCGGCTCCTCTTTCTTGTCACTGTCCCTCAGTGGTCCTCACTGGTCTTCAGTGGTCCTCACTGGTCCTCACTGGTCTTCAGTAGTCCTCACTCCTCAGTGAGCAGTTTCAAAGCTGCTGTTAGTCTGAATCTGAGAAAGGAGAAAGTGAAGAGATAACGGACCAATCAAAGCGCAGAGAGACACACCAACAGCCAGTCACAGATGAGCCGTCCTACAGCACATGCACAGGTGAAGTGAAACAGTTTTACATCAGCTTCAAAAACAATTCAAAATTCAGGCTAATCCAGACATGTACATTTCATAACCACTCCCAAAGTGTTATCTGCATTTGACCCATCCTTCAGTGTCTCTGAAAAATTATAACATGTAAACGTAGAGCAGCTTCATCAGCAGATGCCATTTTATCTTTGTCCAGTTCACCATCATCACACAACATTTACTCAAGTTCAGATCTGGCCCAAACATAACTGCAACACAAGTAAGGCACACACAGAGGATGATGTGTGTTGCCAAAGGACACAGACGGTTGTAGGTTCTGCTCATGAGGATCATAAATTGGACAGTCGGGACAAATGTACAGCTGCATGTCTGACACACGGCGCCCTGACAACTCTCACACTTACACTGGAAGAAATGGAATCAATGAAATGTTATAAATGGCTGTACCATTCTGCCCATACAGCGAGGTTTGGGCCGGACCTGGTCCACTGCTCCTGACAGGTGTAACCTAGAGACATTGAAGGATGGATCAAATGCACGTTTAACCCAAAAACACTAAGTTCAGTTAAGCTTGTTTTAGCTGTTTGTAGAAAAAAAGTCCAACGATTCCATATAAAATTGACAACACCATACCATGCTCAAAAGAAGTCAGCAGATGTAAGATCAATTTTGACAACTCCCTATTGATGGGTCAAATGCACAGAGCAGATCATACCCAGATCATACCCTGCATTTGACCCATCAACCCTCATTAGATCATACAATGTAGAGAAGGTTTCAGCAGTGGTCATCTTCCTTCTCTAGTAAAAAGGGTTAAATATAAAGTAGTTTGTCATGTTTTACTCACCTCAGAGTCAGCGATGCTCTGTCAGTCTCAAATAAAACACATGACACACAAACATTCAAACACATGTGGAAGGGGGAGTGGGGGGTGCAGGTGCAGGTGCAGGTGCGACCTCACGGTTTGTCAGGGCACCAGATTAACAGCAGAGCCAACAAACAGAAAACCTCCCCCTACAAACATTTATGTATAGATTTCAGTGTCGCCACATCCAAATCAGGCCTATAACTGGACTAATCCAGGTCTAAAACGGGTCTAACTCAAGTCTATAATAAAACTATTCCAAGTCTAATCTAGGGTTAAAACAGGTCTAAACCAGGCCTAACCAGGTCTATAACAGGACTATTCCAGGTCTAATCTAGGACTAAAGCAGGTCATATCTTTGTAAGCATGAGGACACATGTAATGAGCAGTGATGAGGAAGCAACTTTGAGTTTCCATTTGTTTGTATAAATGAGTCAATTATGTGTGTGTTTTATTAAAGACATTGTGATAGAGGTAAACAGCACTGAAATGAAATGAGCTCACACTGTAGATGTGGCTCTGCACACGCTCTGAGCACATCTGACCACACGAGTCAGGTCTACGGGGAACTGAGGAACTAACATGTTAGTAACTGCCTTTTCATTACAAGCATTTTCACAGTAATGCAGTACTAAGGTTTCCAGTAGTGGAAGGTAACAAAGTAAAAGTAGTAAAGTACTGTACTTGAAGTAAATTTTTAGGTGTCTCTACTTTACTTAAGTACATTTTACAGTGGGTACTTTTAACTTTTACTTCACTACATTTGAGAGCAGGTATCTGTACTTTTTACTCCACTGCATTTTTTAACTGCACTGAAAGTAAAAAGTACTTTTCATATGGTTTGAGGGGTTATTTTGACCATGTTTAACATCCTGACTGAAGTTTCTGAGTTCAAGGTTCGGCTTTGAGCAAACAAAAATCACATGCAAAATGAGTAAGAAATAATAAGACGTTGATTTGTGTTTTTACTGTGACCAAAATATTTTAATCAACATCACTGCATTTACACTTGAACAACTGTGGAGAAGCGGGTCAGTGCGGTCAAAGCAGGAGGCAGATTCAGATTCTCACTCACAATAACTCATTGCAGGTCACCGTGGTCTACTGTGGAAAAATAATACACATTTACAAATCTGCTCAACTAAAGTAAAAGCAACAGAAATTAAGAAATTAGGCAAAAACCCACATTTCCTTGGCTACACTGATTGTCCCAAAAGACTGACTGGCATAAATCCCGTCCTAAGCAGGGGGCACCTCCCCCATGTATATACCATCTACTTTCCAGGTGCTGTAGGTACAATTTTTAGCACGATCTGCCAATCAGCTGCATCCTGTGAGGGCCTAAATCCATTTAACTCAAAGGTGTTAAAAATAAACTATAAACACTTAAACACTGAAACAAAAACATAAAGACACTGAAACAAAAAGCAAAAAAAAAAAAAAAAACAACAACACAAAAACTTAACCTAGTTCTCCCCTCCACATGATCTCGCTGAAATAGGGCCATGTGGAGACTCAGGAACGACTGGCTGCATGTGTGTTGAAACTGAATGTAACTGAATTGAATACATTTAACCAAATATCTTTAAAGTGTATGTGTGGTATTTACCTTAAAGGTAGGCTAACTGAAAGACTAAACAAAACAAACCTGAGAATTACTGTTTATTTGCATATTGAAAAATTATTGGAAAATAACAAATGTGTGAATATAAACACAATTTTGGTGATATTTGGCCCACTTTGTCACAAAAACAGTGCGAAATACTTTGACTTTTTACTCCTTTTACATCTTTTAAAGAGATACTTTATTACTTTAACTTAAGTAGATTTTTTCAAGTGATACTTTTACTTGAGTAACTTTTTACCTAACTGTACTTTCACTTGAGTAATAACATTGAGTACTTCATCCAACACTGAAGGTTACACTATAAAGTAACTGTCATTTCATTACAGTAAAAACTTATACCCAGCATTGAAAATGAGTCTTTTCCACCATGTCATCAGAGGAACATTTCCAAGAGTTTCAGCACGATGAAGACGAGCATGACATCGATGGAGACGAGTGAGTGCATCGGGGCAATAGTTTGTCCAGAAACATCAAGAAAAGTCCAAACATTCTTTGTTTATTGACAAAGGGAGCAGCCACTTTCTTTCACACATTGAGCTGTTCAAAAACACACAGCCCTGAGGTGGATTCAAACGGAGCAGATCTGCTGCTCCACTGCCTCCGAGAGTGCACCTCCACTCTGAGTGCAGCAAGTCAAAGGCTCATCACATTCTGACACGTGGGATCTGTAACACTTTAAATGTGATTGAAGTTTAAAGGATCCGGATCCAAGAGGCCAACACAAAAGTATGGAAATGAACAAATCAGACATTTTTCATTTGTCAAAACAAATACTGAAGTCATGAGGACATGAAGGACACAATCAAGTTTGTGTGAATGAAAAAGCACTTGAACTGCATTCTCTCTCATGTCTATTTCACAAAGACCAAACATACAAATAAAACTCATATCATTAAAACGTAAAGATTATAACATAAAAATATATAACGTAAAAGTAGAAACAAGCCTCATCAGCATTTCATCTTTGTCCAGTTCACCATCATCACCAGCACATCACATAACCTTTCCTCCAGTTTTTGTTCACCTAAACATTTCACATTTTACCAAGAACTGAAATTATAATTTCAAAGCTTGAAGTTTTTTAAATCATTTTACCAATTGACTTTTGTCATAAACTCTGAGCCTTTAACCGTGTTGTTTCTGCAGTGAAAAACAGGCCAACATCCCTGTATTCTCCCTGGACACAGCGTCATTACAATCCTGTTTTGTGTGATTATAACATACACAGCCAGATACACACTCTCAAACATACACAGCCAGCCAAAAGTCAGACACACACACATACACAGACAACCAAAAGTCAGACACAGTCTCAAAGTACACAGACACACCAAAAGTCAACACATCTCAAACATACACAGACAACCAAAAGTCAGACACACACTCTCAAACATACACAGACAACCAAAAGTCAGACACACACTCTCAAACATACACAGACAGTAAAAAGTCTGACACACTCATTCAGTGTAAAAAAAAAAAAGTAACTACTACTATTTTTTTTTTTTTTTTGTTGTTTTTTTTCTTTACTACATAATTCCATAAATATTACTTCATATATTTGGTGTGTTCTGTATGTATAGAAAACGTAGTAAAATAAGAATGAGAGACTGGGTCCAAACTTAAGTTTAAGTTTGTGAACAGATCAGAGCGCCAGCACACACACACACACACACACACACTACACACACACACACACACACACACACACACACACACACACACACACACACACACACACACACACACACACACACACACACACACACCACACACACACACACACACACACACACACACATACACACACACACACACACACACTACACACACACACACAACACACACACACACACACACCTACACACACACACACACACACACACACATACACACACACACACACACACACACACACACACACACACACACACACACACACACACACACACACCACACACACGCACACACTCACATACAAACACACACACACACACACACACACACCACACACACACACACACACACACACCTCACACACACACACACACACACACACACACACCTACACACACACACACACTCACACTACATACAACACACACACACACCTACACACACTCACATACAAACACACACACACACACACACACACTCACATACAAACACACACACACTTACGTACTTAAGGCTTTCAACTGTATTACGTCACATATATTGTAGTACATGTACTTACTGTTGCACCACATATATTGTAGTATATGTACTTACTATATTATGTATATGTGGTGTAATGTCTGTAATGTCTAAGTCTATATGTGTTAGTTTAAATGGAAGTATTTACAGACAGACTTGAGAAATTAGTCAAGGGAAGCAGTATCAGATCCCCTCCCCTCGTATCTGTGTGTGGACTTTTTAAATGTTAAACTAAATATTGAGAGGACTTCAAAAGATATATTTTGTTTTAAATTGTTAATTGTTAATCACTACAGCAACGGCTCTAATCCTTCTGAAACCCACGGATATGGTCCAAACTTTTAGTCAAGTTGCACTGTTTGGGTTAGTCTAAAAAGTTGTCATATTGAAATAATTTTGATTGAAAGGTTGAATTTGATACATAATTGTCGCAGAGCTGTGCGGAGCTGTGGTGGGCTCGTGCAGAGGATGTGGGAGCGCGTCTTTACGGGGGGCGAACACACTCACCACACGCCAAACACACGCTTCAGAAACACGGCATCAAAACATGAAGAACATGACAGACGAGCACTCGGCTCACAGGGTCCCAGAGCGGCAGAGGGTCCCAGTTCAGAGAGGCTTCAGACGAGGCTCTTTCATCGTCCCCCTCATGCAGCAGCTCATGAACAAACACATAGACTTAGAATTTGAACTGATCTGGAAAGAGTAATATTGTCTTTTTTAAACTTATTTAATCTAATCTTAATGAACTACATCAGTACACATTTAGATGGCGGCAGCACTCTGACAAAAAGTTACTCCACTGTTTGAGGTACTTTTGACAAGTTAGATTAAAACATTTCAGTGTTTTGGCCACATAAATAGAAACACAACTGGACAAGGTGATGAGAGCAGGGTCATAATGTTGTAAAATGCTAGTCACTAATAGCTGAGCCCAGGTATATAGACCGCCAAGGGGCCCAGAGACGCGTTCTGCTGAGGGCCCCCCTAAAAGCTAGAGCCGGCCCTGCCCAAACGCAGAACACAGAAAGTTGGTGGTGGTTAAAAAATGATTTATTTACAGTTAATTAAGCGGTAGGGCTGGCAGGGCAGGCTGGAGAGTAGGACAGGCAGGATCTGAGAAGGGAAAAAGAACCCAAAAATATCAAAAGAGCAAAGTGACGAACTACTGACGAGAAGTGTTGATTAAACGAATTGTCTGTGGAGCTGCTCGTCTTATGCTTTCATGTTTTGTCACATTTAGTAAAATCAGATCAGATGTTTGGAAGAATGAATCTGTGTTGATGCTTTTGAGCTATAAAACCACGTGTAGTTTTAATCACCAGCAATAAACACGAGCCAATACTGTGGAACTTTCCAGGAGACGATTAGGTGCCATACCCTCCATCAGAAATGTTACATAGTGCACCTTTAGTTTTAAACAAACTTTTGCTAAAGAATTACGACTATGTAATCTAAATATTTGTTCACGTTATTGTCCCATAGGAAATGTGTCCTCTGCATTTGGCACATCCCTCAGAGCCTCTGCGTTAAACCTGTATTTGACCCATCAGGAGCAGTGGACCAGATCTGAGCCAGGATCTGTATTTTGCATTTTGAACTAACGACCTCCTATTTCCAAGCCCCACTTCCAAACCCACCTTCTTTAGCTTGTTCTGTTTAACATGCCTGTAAAGTGACCTTGGATGTTAAAAAGGTGCTGGTTTAGTCCATGAATGGGTCAGTGGAGTCTGACCAAAATTTGTATTAGTGATTTTTTTTCCATGAGACAACAGCAGAAAGAAGTGAAGATTTGGTATTTATCTGTAAAAAGTCAGATTAATCTGATTTTTTTTCCCTGCATACATATTTTTTGCATCGACGCCCTCTGCAGCTGTAGTCTTGTGAGTGCAGTTGGGGTCAGACACACGGAGATGCAGATGGTTTCCAGAGCTCGACAAATCTTTCCGCAGCACTTCTTTCGTCCAACAAGAGTCCATTTAGTCGCCTACAGGCCTAATAAAATGTATTGCAGTGGAATTCCGACAATGGGACAAGTAAGGTTCTCATTTTTGAGGCTCAGGTTTCATATGGAATAGTTCTTGTGAAATTACATCTCCAGTTCAAGAAGTCACCATTTTGTTCAACTTATGTTTTAGTAATAGAATGTAATGTTTATACACAAAATAGTACTTTACCATGTCATCTTATCCTTGTTTTAATACAACTCAAAATCATTCTCTAATGCCAGAGAGTTAATCATTTCAGCAAATGAGTAAATGCAAGACCCACAGCCTTAGATGGGTACGGTTAGATGTCTTTAACCCATTATCCATTAATGAGTGCACAGTTGGGCACCAATATAATTAAAATGGCAACATGCATCAAATTCAATATGTTTAAGTTATTCAGCACAATACACAGAATTCCAAAATCCCTCTGCCAGCTGCTTGTACGGGGCAGAGCTGCTGGTTGGACACCCCCTGTAATACATTCTACCATATGAACAAAAATTGAAAACTCTTTGTCCATGTTTTAATGTGATATTTACAGGTACATTTATAAAGGCACATAATACCAAGCAGAATTAAAAAAAAAAAAAATTCAAAGTTGAAGAAAAGTTTAAACGAAATAAAAGTCTTTACTCCGCCTCATTCGTCCCCTTTCTTTGGCTCCACTCCCTTTACTCTGCCTCCTTTTTCTTTTTCTTCTTTTTAGCTGGAGTCTCTGCACTCTGCTCCTCTGGCTCCTGCTCACCAGCGCCCTCCTGTGGCTCAGACTTGCGCTTCTTTTTCTTTTTGGCTGGAGTTTCTTGGGCTCCTCCGTTCTCACCACCTTCCTCCATCTGTCCCTCCTCTGGGCCATCAGGTTTGGGCTGTTTCTTCTTTTTCTTTTTCACCACAGCCTCAGTCTCCCCATTTTCATGCTGGAAGAAAAATAAAAAAATGAAGAGGGAGTATTTTACTTCAATGGGGGTATCAACTACTAACATAAAAAGGTAAATAGTAATCCAATTGTTATGAAAATGCTGTATATGCCCAAATCACAGATGAACACCTTTTGCAAGTTTCACTTTTGTTTTTCACTCTCTACGAGTCCCCCCTCCCTTTGCTCTCCTGCTTCTCTTTCAGATCTCCATCACAACATAATCAGCATGTATCCCACTAATGAAAGTACTGCACATCACATCAGGTTTGTCAAGTTGTAGTGTATCATTTTGTTTTTGTATTTTTATGGAGAATTATCGTGTGGGAGCATGGGTGATGTAAGCTTGTGGGCGGAGCCTTGTACAGACTCATTCTACTAATATTTCGAATAGGGCCCAGGAGCTAAATTACTCAAACATGCATGAATGACATCGAAAACCTCTTCAGGCATGTTTGAGGGATCATAAACATGATAGAGGCTCCAAAAAGTACATTTTGCATAACAACAGTAGTAAGTATTGCATGTAAAATTACTCACAAATCACTTTGTTCTACGGATTATATCTGTCTGCATTTTAAGTGTGAGACCCTCTTCAGTGACTGAGTCTACAGATGAGACCAGACAATGGTTCGGGGGCTCTTTGCTTTAGCATGTTTCACACAGACTGGACCATGAGGAGGGGCCGTCTTTACAATATAAACATGCTACAAACAGAAAACAGGCCATCCTGCACTATCCTCTCTGTTCCACACAGACTGGACCATGACGGGGCAGTCTTTCCAAAAGAAAATGGCAAATATGACCAAAATAGCTACACCAGTATGCTGCAAGTTCAAAATAGGGATAGTACTACACTAATGTGTTAGAAGACATAACAAAATGTTGCACTTGTCTTACTACTTTCACATTTTACTGTAGCCCCCAAATCTGACCGCTTCTGTTTTTTCATACAAGCTAAGCAGCGATTGGGACAGGAGTAATCTTGGCATGTGTTTAGATTTTCCCTTCGTACAAATCTATCCTCCGTCCATCCTACTCCTTCTCTGCTCTTTTCTCACCTCTTTCTCCTCTCTTCCACGTGGGTCCCTGTTCCTCACCTCTGCTTTTCTGTTGGTCCCTCTCCCTTCTTGCCTACACCTCCCCATTGGTCCTGTTCTTCTCCCCTCACCTCCCTCTCAGTTAATCTTGTACTTCGACCTCTGTTGGTCCTGTCCCCCCCCTCTCCGTTTGTCCCATTCTCTCCGCGCCCCCTACCCCCTCTGAACACCACCGGTCCTGTTCTTTCACTTATCCATTTTCCTTACCTCGGCCTCTCCATTGGTCCCATTCTCCTGAAGTTCCTGGAGTTTCTTCTCTTTCTTCTTTCGTTTCTTTTCCTTTTTTTCCAGTTTCCGTTTGATCTCTGCAGCCACCTCTCCGGCCTGCAAGGAAAGACCGCATTGCATTAAAACAGTGCTTTTAAGTTTAAAATGTTTGACAGTTTTAATCTAATAATAATAAATACTAATCATAATGTGTTGGGGCTGTGTCAGGCTCATTAAATCAGTTTATGCCTCCACAGAGAGAGTCAGGAGAGGTGAGCTCATCATTCACAGCATTTATAAAGTTTAAACACCACCTGATTGAAAAGTTCTTTGACTTCTTACTTGTTCTTTGATTTTGGTTGTTTCAAATTTAAGAATATAAACAATAAGAATAAAAGCCAAAATTTGACAGAAGAACTTAATTCCAAACTTAAAACCTTTTGCAGCTTTTACACAGAATAAGACCCTATGAAGCTAATGCCCCTTCCTGTGCCTAGCAACACTGTCATTCAAACCCATTACGAATGCTAGTAGAAGCGACCACAGCAAAAGAATGCACCCGATTTGTCCCCAAATCAAGACATGAACATTAAAAACAGACCAAAAAGCGAACTGTGTGTGTGTAAAAACTCTAAGATCATGTAGAGTGGGTTAAAAAAGGCATGTTAAGGTCAGAATGGCAGTCGAAGTGTGCCCATGCTCACTTCCTGTTTGAGAATAAAATGGACATGGCTATCACGTAAGCCGCTGTGCGTCAGTCTATGGTTCTAACCCTTTCCCTCCTCACCTCCTGCAGGCCTCCTTCATCACATCTGCGTTCTTCCTCGGCATATCTCCGGTCTCATAGAAAGAAAGTCTCTCCTCCACCTGCTCCCGAAGTTTATCCCCAAAAACACTCGTCGGCACCTCTGGAAAATATGGAACTTTTATTAAAATGGCCACTTGTGTTTAAGTTTTAGATTTGAGTTTAACACGCTCTGCTCAGAAACAAGCTTCAACATCAACCCAAGGGATGAATCCTGTTGACGAAAAATAAAACATCACAGCAGATTTAAATAAACTCAGGGCTGCACAGGTCACAGTTAATATTGTTTTACACATCAGACACATTTAAAAATAGGTCAACTCGAACGTGGAAATGACACTTCATGCATGCATAGGTTAAGAGGCAAATGTGACTCATCCTCGTACATCGAAAATAGAGCAAAATGATTGCTTTAGTTGAATCAGCATGTCGATTAGTTTTGAAGCTACAAGTGAAACATTTACTACTACTTTATCCCTAAACAATGCCTCATTTTTATCATGTGCCAATTGGTAAACAAGCAACACATATTTATGTAAAAATCATTCTGAATATGAGTCAGGTATAATATTCCTTGACAAACAAAATGAACTCTTGTTTAAGTGAAATTCTTTGCCCCTAATCAATCAATATTTCAATGACAAAGTGCCTATGACAAGTTCATGCATAATCACCGTTTTTACTAAAAACAGACATAGTTGACTTTTTTTCCCCCCAATTCAGCAAATTTTACCTCCTGGTTGGGAATGTTGACATCACACTAGGGACAATGTTTTACAGTAGGCCAAAACTAATGTACACAAGTTTTTTTTAAATTTGTAAAATATTTAAATTTCTAAGAAATCTAATTTATTTTGTTGAAATTTGTGTCTGACACTGTGGACAGAATTCTCTTTTTTTTTTCTGACACTTTAAACAAACGTTTGACTCAGTGTGATGTCAGTGTACTTCCTGTCATTTTTTTACCCATCTTTTCTTAAGCTACTACTTAGATGGGATAATGCCTGATGGTAATTTAAATAAAAGTTTTACACCACCCAAATTAACTCAAAGTCTGTATGACAGGTTATGAAGATTCTCAAATTTTAAGTGTTTGGAGATGAGACAAATCAAGACCAAGATTTGAAAAAGTGCAGCTCTAATTAAAAAGGTCGGCGCTCTGTCAGTACTGGTTTAACAGATCTTTTCATACCAGAGAAGCAGTCGATCCTGGAGGCGATAGTGCACTTGTTGGCGAGGTAACGGGAGATTCGTCCTTTGTTTTTGGCGGCTGCTCGACCAATGAATGTTGAGTGGAAGATCAGACCGTATTTGGGTGTGTTTCCTCTGGTCTTCAGGGCTCTGAGAACAAAACCTCACATGTTTCTCAAGTTGATACAACTTGTTTAGTTGGTTTAAGTAGTTTCACTGTAAATCTAAACTGCTACAGTTCAAACTACAACTAGAGTATGACTTGTATACAAGTCATACTCTAGTTTAAGTATAAACTAGTATAACCTGCCCAAATGGCTGTGTAGTCTCATTTTAAAAAATACATTTAAATGTCCATATTGACAAAGTGTAGCATTTCATACTAATCAAGTAAAATGGCACAAATGTTCCTGTACATTTTGTTTGTTGTGATTAAAATAAAAGACCAAATGATTTTGTATATTATGCAAAATTGACTTGTGAGCTTTTAGCTCCTCAAAAACATACCTGGAGTTGTGTTTTTTCACACGTTTGAGTTACCCTTTATACATCTTCACTAGAATAATTTGAAATGTAGACAAACTAATAGAGTTTAAAAACACAGTGGAGCACCTCCTGTATTACTACATGACACCACAAGGTGGAATAGAGCATTTTCTGTTTGAGTGGAGAACTCAGCTCAAATATGCAGGGTATGTGTGTTCAAAATGTGTGAATGAAACAAAACACAGCTTCAAATATGTTTTTGATGAAAAAACACGACAGGTCAGAAAACTGAAATATGGGCCCTTAAGCAGCCTGCCTATCTACCTATCTATATATATCTAATCTCTATATCCTATATCCATCTATATCTATATATATATATATATATATATATATATATATATATATATATATATAGAGAGGAGGTTTCAACTTTGGTCATCTGGACTGTTTGAGAAGACGTTTTGGCTCCACCCAGAAATATTATATTGATAGAATTGGCCTGAAACACTGGGACTTCAAAACTCCTTTCATTGTGGCTGGACTTACTATCGCAGAGTAGGATTAAAACTGCCCTTCCCTTATAATGTTGGCAAGCAAAACGGTTGTTATGCCCCATTGTGTATTGGCCGTCTCATCTTCAGCATTAAGTACCTGACTTGTATTTGATTTGCTTGGTGTGGTCTTTGCCTAAGGACTGAGAATGCTTCTGTAAACAGCTGGTAGATTATACTGAAGTCCAAAATTCCTGTTTCAGGATTTTTAATAAAAACACTGCCTCTTTATAGAGTCGAAACCTTGCAAAAACACTGACCACTGTTGAAACTCTATATTTAATTACTCCTGGACTAATGCAGGAATACAGTCTTTAACCCATATGTTGGCAAAACTATAACCTAGATTTTTTTGGGCCATATAGAAAGGGAGTAAATGGTGTAAAAGTTAAGGTATATAGACAGGAGATAGTCAAAACCATGACTCACTAGTCTGGCCCATCCTTTTACCCTCTTTAACACAGTGGTCTCTCAGACTTTGGGGCGCACTGACAGGGACCAGGAATCATGGGAGGGGCAGTCCCACCCATGACACAACCCGTCGTGCTAGCCCCACACCCTGCCATCATAGAAGCCACACCCACAGGGAGGAGAGGGGCCATGTACCTGAACAGGGCTTTCTCTGCACCCAGAATCTGCACCGTGGAGGCGGGGTATTTAGCCAGGTTAGTGAGACTGCCGGCATGAGAGATGAGGCGTGCGCCAACCTGTGGGGATAGACAGAGCCTGGGGTTAGAGGGGTAAACACAGGTGAGGGATGTGGAATGGAGGGAGGGGTTGGACCATCAGCACCGGATTGGTTCTCATCACATCTTTTCAGGGGATTGACAGATTTGGCATTACATCATCGGTCCAACACAACATTTAACACACACGATATATTTTTGGTTGTCTAGTTCATTTATAAACTTGCAATTTGAATAGTTTTTGTTAATATTATAAGTGTAAAGGGCCCATCTTTCTTTTCCTGATCTATGTTGTAATCCTCATCACAAACATACCTGGAGTTGCGTTTTGTTTCAGTCACGCATGTTTAACACACAAACCCTCAATGTGAGTTCTCTCAAACGGAAAACACTCTTTTCCACCTTGTGATGTCATGGGGTTATACAGGAAGTGTGCCGCTGTGTTTTTAAAAACACCATACACCTTCACAAGAAAGATTTGGTTCATTTTAGCCTTGACTTTCAATCTCCATTGAACTAAAGGTAAAAGGAGCTGTTAACATTAACCATTACTTCACAACACAGGGGAATAGCGCATTTTGAGCTTGGGAGATGTAGCCAGACTAATAAAGGGTTACTCATACATGGAGTTGTTTTGCTAAAAGCTTAAAAGACAATTGTGTGATATAGGACCTTTAAAAAGGAAAAAAAAACCTTTTGACATGACGACAACCTCCTTGGGAAATAGATTTTTTTTTAAATTCTCTCTATCTCTCAACTATCCAGTTTTACAAATAAAAGTCTGGTGTATAACAAATACTCACCACTTCCCCAATGAGGGCCGCCAGGTTGGGAGCCACCTGTCCCATCTTTGACCTGAGGTACTCCTGCAGCTCCAGTCTGTATGCAGCCAGAGACACCACTCTACTCGAGAACCGTTCAATGTTTATTAGGTCGATGGGGGAGATGTCCATGCCTGAAGACAGGAGAAAGGGGGAGCATAAGGGGCAGCAAGAGGGAGGGGAAAAAGGGAAGGTTAGGTTAGACGACCAATTCCTGTTTTAAAAAAAATTAATTATGATATTTAATATCTTCCAAGACTAGAAAAACAACTGGGCGAGTCGTTTTGGTGAAATTTATAATTAAACAAAGGCAACAGGTGTGACAGAGGCAATTCCATAACTTACCTAGCAACCATAATGTAAACAAGGGCGAGAGCATTTCTAAATAACAGTTCTGATAGTCATGATTTAGTTAAATCAATGTATAAACAGTCAGAAAAATGCAGAAATGTATGCATAAGGAAGGTATTTTTCTTGCAAGGCAGTTTTCCATATTGGTGACATAAGCAGAGGAATTCTGTTTTACAACTCAAATATTTTCTGTATTTTTGTAATTTTCTTCACAACCTACCACTTAACTGATGTAAAAGTCTAATTCCAACTTGGTCTGTTGGATGGTACCTCTACTAAATATTTATCAAACACTATCTGCACTTTAAATGACAAGCTTTAACTTTGATTTAAACTTGTTTCTCCCGACAGGCTCCGAGGTGAGGAATTGGACCTTCACCTCAGGTTTATGAGAGAGCTGCTCTGCCCCCCTGTGTTAGACACCAAGGACACTGCAGTCCGGGTGGGCAAGAAAGGGGCACGTTTCATCAGAACTTGAACTGTCTGTAGTTGGGAGTATAGTACCGACTCAGACTTGTGTTACACAATATGCAGACAAATATACTTCTGCAGAGTATAATACTGACTGACGCTCTATACTTTTATTAAACACAGTACAGACCCATAGATTGCCTTGAAGCTTCCAGAATGGCCTGTGCTTTGGCTCCATCCATCACCACCTCCCCCAGAGCTTCCAGGCTCTCCTCTGACAGCTCCTTCCGGTTCCCGATCAGCTGAGCCAAACGGCAGTACGTCGAGTTATCAGGGACTATCTTTATCAGCTCTGGGAAGTGGTAACCATACCATTCACTGTAATGGGGAGAGAGAACCCATTACAATACAGTTTGAAGACTGAAAGATGGGAGAGGGGGAGACCAGGCGCCAGTACGTATAGTTATTAGTTACCGTCTAGTAACTCTGGGAAGTGGTAGCCATCATTCTCGACA
Source organism: Periophthalmus modestus (assembly GCA_019594935.1). Taxonomy (NCBI): domain Eukaryota; kingdom Metazoa; phylum Chordata; class Actinopteri; order Gobiiformes; family Gobiidae; genus Periophthalmus; species Periophthalmus modestus. The sequence goes on along the minus strand of JAIEZT010000013.1, from coordinate 580,682 downwards.
AAGAGAGTGGGAGGAAGTTAAAACAGTGAAAAGGAGGAAGGGAGGAGACAGGAAGGAGAGACAAGCCAGTACATCAGGCAAATACCAGTTTAAGAGGAGTAAAAGGCAGGGAAGAGAGCCGTCCGGCTCATTATTCTGACCTTAAAATGTTGTTTATTTTATGTTTACCCAATATCAAGATGCAAATATTAATGACTTTCCCAGTAGTGCGAGCGGGAAGGGGCATCACCTTCAACAGTTTTGCTCCCGATTAGCTCTCTGGAGCCCAGTTCTATATATTCTGAGTGAGAATATCACAGCAGCCAGATTAGCCGCTATAACTCCTAGCCTTGAGCTTCATTTGGAGCTGAAAGCTGAGTGACGTCACGCCCCCTTAGTCCACTTCTTTATACAATCTATGGGACTACCTTAGCTGGAGGATTTTTGCCTTTTGTGCATGTTTAGACTTCCTCTTTAGCATCGTCTAAGTGCTAAAGTGTTTTTCGGCCCACCATACAACTCATGTTCCCTCTGGACTGTCACGCTCCTTCAGACTGCACTGAGGGAGCAGAGAGCCAGAGGGGGGCGCTGTTCCTCCTGTTTCTATACAGCAAGCACAGGAGGCACAGGCTGCGGTAAGCTTTAGGAGGAGATGAGGAATCAGTCTGCACAATAACTGGACTGATGCCATGGTGTTTAGCTATTCATAACTATGACCTAAATGGTAAAGTCCTCAAAATGGCAGCCACAAAGTCCTATGCATATGAAAGATTAAAGACGTGCAGCAGAAGTGACGAGAAGGACTTGGAGAGGGGTGAGAAGAGAGGAACAGAGGACTCACCGGACCCTCATAGAAAATGTGTTTATGTCCTTGTCGAGCTGGTCGAGCAGAGCGATAGACTGGATGATCATGTTGTCAGCTCTGTTAACATTAAACTTGACTTTTGCCCTCGAATAGCTGTGACCCAAACCCAGCTGAGCTTTAGAGGCAGCCAGAGCGGTCAGACCTTTGACCAGGGCGTGGAAGTGCAGACGGACGCCTGAAGAGAGGGACAGACAGGTGAGACAAGACACCAGTGACAGATGGACAAGGACAGTGACAGAAGCAGTAGAGCAGGACAAGACAGGTGAATAATTCAGAACCCATTTTACAATTTGCTTCTTTGACATTAAACCCTTGTTCAAAAAAGCATTTTCTGTCTCAATTTAAAAAGAGGGGGGAAAAAAAAAAAAAAGTCCCATTCCATGTACAGGACAATTCAGGTCAGGAGAAACCAAAACATCCATTCCCCTGGTCAGCACCTTGGCTACTCCTTTAACATGAGGGTTCTTTCCCTCCCAGCACGACACCCACAGATAAAACAGCATGCTTCAGATAAGCCATATTCTAACGATTTGTAATGTGGCAAGAATAATTCATGTAGACCTGGATTATTTTGTTATATGAAACATTACCAGGATAGAACCCAATCCTGTTGCTTCATATTTGTAAATGCCATTTACAAATAGTCTGCTTTAATCACATTTAGGCCCATAAACTAAAACAAAAATTATACATAAAAAAATACATAGTTAATTTAAAATACATGATCAGTGACAAACATCTGCATGATATCTGTTGAAAATTCCATGACCATACATCTCTATGAGATTCTGACAGCTGAAACATCACAGTACAGTAGAGGCTAGTGGCTGTTCAGATTTTCAGTATGAACCATCAGCAGATTCAGGACTAAAAAATTCATCAGCACAGCTCCAGACCTCAGCTCCAGTATGATGTTAAACAAATGGTCGTTAATCTGCTTGTTATCGACAAATGCTTCATTGGATTTAACAGTTACAAAATTAAACAGTTTTGTGAAGCCCTGTGAGGTGATTGATGTTGTGGGAATGTGTGTAGCACAATTGAGTCACTGTTGCTGAAAACAAGCTGTATGAATTATGTTTAGTCTTCAGTCAACCTAATATGAATTATGTTTGTATGTTAAATTTTGGTAACTAATCATTTAATTGAGTTTTTATGTGACAACAGCAGCGCAAGCAGGTCAGGGAATGTGTGGTGTAAGCTGGCTCAAGATTTGAGAGTCAATTTAATTGTATGTAAAAATGCAGATTCAATTCCTGATTTCCTAGCCCTTTTTTCCTGTATAAACAGTTGTTTTTGCATGAGCTCCCCCTGCAGGTGTAGTCTTGTGAGCGCAGTTTGAGTCAGATTATGTATTTATATTTCTGATTGTTTTACTATTAATTGTTTTTTTTGTGTGTGTGTGTTTTGCTTCACTCCCTCTCCCTTCGGTGCTTTTGCACACCAGGCCAACATTGTAAATAAGAATTTGTTCTTAATGTTTTGCCTGGCAAAATAAAGGTTATAAATAAATAGATACACAGACATACGAAATAGTTTTGACAGCGTTTCCCATGCCCAGTTTTAATAGAAAGACTAAAAAAAAGTGACATTAATCACATTGCGTGTGCATGGAACCACTGGAAACACTTGCAGAGAAATGTCAAGGACAGTGACACTGAGTTGACAGAGTTACTTTAAAGATAACATTTCTGTTCTTTGTCTTGGATTTTGTAAAATAAATTTCCCCAAATAATGAGACTTGTATAGTTTTTTCTTATGCATTTTTTCATTGGTGCAACTTACACTCCGGAGCAATGTATAGTTGCTATAGTCAGAAAATACGGTACTTCCTTTTATATTCCCATGTTGCCTTATACCTGTATAATCCTTCAGTCGACCAGGTAGGTTCCATTGTGGTCCATGAGCATATGCTAACCTATTTAGTCTTATACAGCTCAAGATCATTCTAAAGCCTTTGTCCTGTGAATGGGACATTAGATACTCATTTGAGCAGGTTTCGATTCTTGTTTTAAAACTAGGTTTTAGTATCAGATTTGATACTTTTGACAGTGTGAGTGTACGTGTGTGGCCCCTCCCTCACCTCTGAGTATTTCGCCCACCACTCCTCCGGTCTGGATGGACATGCCAAACTCCTCCTGCAGGGCGGCGCCAATCTTTGCATCAGACACTCCCAACATTGGCTTCTTTTTCCCAGAACGAGAAAGATTTGTCTCCAGGAACAACTTCAGATCAGCGTGAACGAGGCCTAAAGAGAACACAAAAGATGACGGTGAACCAGACCATCTGAGTTACAATGTAGAGGACACTAAGGATCAAGATTACCGTCTAAGAATAATGGAGTGATTTAGGACTAAAACTATGGCAGTGACAAGCAATTAATCCTTTGATTAATCAGTTTACATCGCACAAGGACCATGAAAATGAGATTTGTCCTATAGCAAACAAAGCTGAAGTGACACCTCTTGTGGCCATCCCGAAGACCGAGCCTGTGTATAAGTGGGCTTTGTTTAGAATTACTTGATTAATCTCATCTGTGTTTTCATCAAAAAGCTTTTATTACCTCCCGTTTAATTTTTATAATGGGTTACATAGCATGAAACGGAAGCACACAGAATCACTGCAGAGCTTGTTTCTGCATGCCGAATGCACAACAGGAGAGTGCTGTTTATTTATGATCCATGACCAAGTTGAGGGAGTGGAGTTTTGCTGTATGAAAGCACAGGAATCAGAAAAAAGTCCAATGAAAAAGCACAACAAGTGGCAAAAACACAGGCTGACTGAAGGGCATACGGAGCTAGTGCTGTGAAAAGTTGTTATTATGGAGATAAATGTGCTATTCACCAACCCACCCCAAGTCTACAAACTAACATCACTGCATAGCATATAGATCACTTCATTAAAGTCCAGTTGTTCAGAAAATGCAGAGTTTGTCATCACTTAGTTTCAGTGGATTGACAGATTATGTAAACATCACCACAACTGCGTTAGAAAATTGGTGCTCAATGGGAGCCGGACATCATGAAGTGCTGCATGCTGCAACAACTATAACATGATTGAAAGTTCTGGAACAGTTGCAGTTCAGCCTTACCTTCTGAGATGGCGTTCATGTTTTCCAGAGCAGCTTGAGCAGATTTAAAGGGGAAGAAGGCAGCCAGACTCACAATACTGTTAAACTTAGCCAGACTCAGCACACTCTCCTCCACCTGTGGGCAACACAGAGGCAGCAGTCAGACTACAAACACTGTGTACCCTCCTGTTTCTCTGTAGTGTTAAGAGTAATGCCAATTTGCAGTATTTATAATTATTTAAAAAACAAAACAAAAAAAACCAACACATTTACTAAATATTAATTTTGCTCTAAGAGTGAAGGACAATAAAATAAAAATTAATGTGTAACTGGTCAGTCCTGTCCTGTGGGTGAAACAGTCCCTCTCACGGTAGGTCATCTGGATCAGCCCCAGACTCACCTGAGGCAGTAACATCCCAATCTCCTCCACCTCCTTGACTGCAAACAGCGCATAGCCAGCCGCATGTTCAAACAGCACATGCAACAACACCTGGACACAGAAACACAAAGGTTAATACTATGAGTGATGCACAGCCGATTCTAAACTGATGCAGACGCCCCCTAAAATCAGAATTTTAAGTTTAATTAAAAGCACCCATTCTGCCTGTTTATGTGCCCCAAGGCACAACAGGTCTGCTGTAAAGTCCAGTTGCCCAGAACAGAGGTCACTATTTCAGTGGACTGACACACTATGCCGTTTTCTGATCTGTTATGTTTCCTCATCACAAACATACCTGGAGTTGTGACACGTTAAACACACAAACTCTGCATATTCATGCCGAGTTCTTCTCTCAAACAGAAAACACCCAGTTCCACCTTGTGATGTGGCAATACAGAAAGCATACCACTGTGTTTATAAACTCCATACACATTCACTAGAATCATTTGAATAATTTCAGCCCTGGAATTGCCAATCTTTTACAAAAGTAAAATGTAGCTATTACAAGGTGAAACAGAGATTTTGTGCTCTGGAAATGAAGACAGACTAATAAACATGTGTGAATGAAACAAAACCCCAGGTATGTGTTTGAGGAGGTAACATTATATCGTCAATTTTCTAAAATGGGACCTTTAAAATCCTGTTTCATCTGAATGAAACAGAATTTTATACACTACATTACACTGTTAATCTCATGAAAGTGTGAGATCCATGTTTATCTAGAGCAGTTTTCCAAATTGTGGTACACGTCCTCTTTTGGATTAGTCCTTGTTTAATACTGTATTGCAACCATTTTAGATCTGGTTTAGCCCTAGTTTAGACCTTGAATAGTCCTGATATTGACCTGCTTAAGACCTGGTGGTATTCAGGGGGCCAAATATTTTCTTATGTGGCATTTGTAAAGTTTGACGCACAAATGCAAAGCTAACGCTGAACACGTGTTTGCGCAGCTCCACGTGGTGCTACCGTTTGCGCATATTAAGTGACAAATCTAAAAATGTGTCATTAAACAGCTCAAGGAAACATACACGGGGTCAGATCTATTTGCTCAAAAAGTTAAAAGTAAATTCTTAAAACGCCACAGATATGCCATTCCTCTGCGCCTCGCGCACCCACGTGCTGCCCTGGGCCTGTGCGTGACCTGCGTACGGAACTTAGATTAGCATTAGGCTAAAGCTAACCTGGACAAATCGAAATACATATTACTTTGAGAAGCGGGTGTAGTTCACTGTGCATCCGAGAGACATCATAGTAAGACTGGACGAGTGTTTACACGAGAGGTAATGTTAAACTTACTGTAAAGTCGAACAAAACAAACACGTTAGCAACATAGCCGTTAAACTTGTGCAGCTCCAGACTCCATAGGCCTCGCACTCTCTCCACATGTACGCATTAAAAGCTCCGTGAAACTTGACCAGGACTAAACAATTCAGTAACGGCTCCAAACCCTGTCTCCTGCCCCTGTGTTGACTGTTTAGAGCCGTTTATCCGCAGTTTTCTTACCATTTCTGCAGTAGCGTGTACGCAGCTCGCCGTAGCGCTGCTCTTTCGACGCAAAATGTGACCGGAGATGCGCCAGAGCCACGTTTGAGGCGCTGCCAGAGCCCAAGCACCGCGAGAAGAGCCTCAAACACCGCGAGATACGCCCTGCGGACACGTGGGGCTGCTGTTTACGGTACGTTTATTTATTTAATTAATGGTGTCCTAAAGCGAGATTAAAAGATTTATACAATAACTGATTAACTTAAAAGAGGACGAGCAGAAGAGAGGGGCAAAGGAGCAGAGGAGAGGCTCAGAAGACAGATGATCAGAGGAGAGGGTCAGAGGAGCAGAGAGGAGTCAGAGAAGAGGGTCAGAGGAGCAGAGAGGAGTCAGAGAAGAGGAGCAGAGAGGAGTCAGAGGAGCAGAGAGAAGAGTCAGAGGAGAGGGTCAGAGGAGCAGAGAAGAGTCAGAAGAGCAGAGAAGAGTCAGAGGAGCAGAGAGAGTCAGAGGAGAGGGTCAGAGGAGCAGAGAAGAGTCAGAGAAGAGGGTCAGAGGAGCAGAGAGGAGTCAGAGAAGAGGAGCAGAGAGGAGTCAGAGAGAGCAGAGAAGAGTCAAAGAGGGTCAGAGGAGCAGAGAAGAGTCAGAAGAGCAGAGAAGAGTCAGAGGAGCAGAGAAGAGTCAGAGGAGAGGGTCAGAGGAGCAGAGAAGAGTCAGAGAAGAGGGTCAGAGGAGCAGAGAGGAGTCAGAGCAGAGAAGAGTCAGAGGAGCAGAGAAGAGTCAGAGAGGAGGGTCAGAAGAGCAGAGAAGAGTCAGAAGAGCAGAGAAGAGTCAGAGGAGCAGCAGAGAAGAGTCAGAGGAGAGGGTCAGAGGAGCAGAGAAGAGTCAGAGAAGAGGGTCAGAGGAGCAGAGAGGAGTCAGAGGAGCAGAGAAGCGTCAAACAGGGTCAGAGGGGCAGAGGAGAGGGTCAGAGGAGCAGAGAAGAGTCAGAGGAGAGGGTCAGAGGAGAGGCTCGGATGATCAGAGGAGAGTGGAAAGGATCAGAAGAGAAGGCCAGTGGAACAGAAGGAGAGGGTCAGAAGAGTAGAGGAGACAGAGAACCTAAAATGACTGTTGATAGTTGTAATACTTGAGGAATATTTCATATGAAGACTTTTCATCGGCACAGATGGTGAAATGATGGAAAATCATAAAAGTTCATAAAACATGTGAATGCGTCAGAGCCATGTTTGCAGTACTCTTGACTGCAGTACTTTGTGTGTACACTGTGTACTTGAGATACTTGTAGTTCGGAGCTGTGTCTCTGTGCAGCAGATGAATGTGGAGGAGGTAAAAGTCTTTTGACGTCACAAAGGCAGACATTTTTTAAGTTCCATAATTTCCTCCACAAACAAAATCTCCTGTGTTATTCTGCATAATAACGGCTAACCTTGTAGTTTAGATCTGTACAAACATGTTCTGAAATGTCCCTGTATGCCAGATGTCCTCCCTGTGTGTCAATGGGGTCTTATTCTGCATAAAAAACTCTAACCCTGTAGTTTAGACCTCTATAATCTAGACCTCTATGTTCTGAAATGTTCCTCTATGTCAAATGCCCTTCCTGTGTCTCCATGGGGTCTTATTGTAGTTTAGATCTGTACAAACATGTTCTTTTTGTCAGTTATTCTGGACGGGGTTAAAACGTGGACAGAGATCACAGATCTAATCACAATTACAACGTTTATCTGAAACTATTGGGTATTTTTCTGTCTTATTTGAAGTGTTTGCAGTACTCTTTGCTGCAGTGCTTTTGCTGTGTGTACTCTGTGAACTTGAGATACTTGTACTTTGGAGCAGCAGATGAATGCGGAGATTATTAAATATTCTCAAACTCAAACTTATATTCTACTTCTAAACAACAACAACAGTGATGTCATCATGTTACATTTTTTTACTTTTATTTGCCCTTAAAGAGACACATATGTAGCTTTTCTGGTAACACCGCCTGTTTGTCTCCATGGCAATACTGTTACTGTTTAGCCTGGAATAATAATAATAATACGTAGCGCTTTCCTAAACACTCAAAGACACTGATGAGTAATACAAAGGTATGTAGTGTGGCATTAAACTTACCATCTCACATTTATTCAACTACATGTGTTTTTATGGCAGACAAATGCCTTGAAAGACATACAATCAAGAGTGAGTGGGCTCACCTCTCCACAGGTCTGACCTATACCCTGGCCTGGTGGCGCGTTGTCTGCTAATGTCTATTGATAAGATTAATGCAACTCTGTGGAACATCCCAGGCCAAGTAACATCTCCATGGAGACAAGCAGGTGATTTTCTGTCCTCCATAAACAGTTACATCGGATGTGCACAGAAGAAGGTCTGGACTACACACAATTTACTCACTCTATTTCTAGGGCAACAAAGGATGCACTAAGGAACGTGAGTGTTTGGGTAGAAGAAAGAGCGGAAGAGAGAGGAGGGGGGGAGAGAAGAGAAGGGGAGAGAGGAGAGGGTGGAGACAGTAGGAGGGTAGGGCAGGAGGATAGAGAGGGAGGGGAGAGAGAGTGGAGAGGGCAGGAGGATAGATAGGGGGAGAGGAAGAGGGGAGAGAAGGAGGAGAGAGGGGGGAGAAGGAAGAGAGAGGGGAGAAAGACAGGAGAGAGAGTAGAGAAAGAGGAGAGAGAGGAAGAGAGGAAAGAGAGAGGGGGGATTCTGTGAATTAAAGGAGGGAGAAAGAGGGAAAGAGAGAAAGAGAAGAGGGTGGAGGAGATTAAGAGAGAGGTTGATATAAAGACAGCTGCAGCCTCGTCCAAAACACTTCACCAACAACTGGACACAAGTGAGTACTACTATTACTACTACTGCTACTATTACTACTACTGCCACTGTTGCTACCAATAGTACTACTACTGCTACTACTAGTACTAGTACTACTGCTACTACTGCCACTACTATTACTGCTACTCATGTTTTGATAAGCACTGTGGGGCACTTTCATATTTCCTTTGTTGTTAAGTCTGTATTTGTTATTTGTGTGATTTGTATGTTTGTATAGAAGCCAACTCCCGCCAAACCAATTCTACCTGCGAGTGTAAATAAAGTTACCTACCTACTACTACTACTGCTACTGCTTCTTCTGCTACTCCTGCCACTACTAGTGCTACTACGACTGCTACTACTACTGCTGCTGCTGCTACTACTACTACTACTACTACTGCTACTGGCATTACTCCTGTTAGAGTGAGTCCTGCTTATACTGGCTGTAGGTTCCATTATTGTAGGTTGTAGGTAGGTTTATTACTGTGTGTTCCAGTGTAAACAGAGCAGTAGATTCTTGTGTTTTGGGTTGACACAGCATCTTATTTCTCACCTGTGCTTTACATAAGAACTCGTCTAAGTGAGAATGCAACAGAAACCACAGAAAGAGACTCACAACCATCCCCTATTCTGAAAGATCTCTTTAAAGGTTCACTGTGGAACTTTTCTGCTTGTCTATGTCCATGTTCCACAGTACAGCTTTAAACCTGTCTGTCTTCCCCTTATTCAAGGGCGGGGTTTTTGCCTCTTACAGGATACCTTGGAAAACATGCATTTGCACTGTAATATCATTTGCTGGTCTCAATGGAGGTAGATAAGTTTAAAGCTGTATTGTGGAACATTCCAGGCAAAGCAATAACACCTCCATGGAGACAAGCAGGTAAGCTCACGCAGCAAGATGGATTCTTGCGATATTTGTGAGCTTGCAAATGAGAATCCATCTTGAGATACTCCTGATGGGAGGTTCAGATTTGTTCACCTGCGGACAAACCAATCACAGAGCAGTATTGTGGGGTGGGCGGAGTCAAAAGTGAAGCGCACAAACAAACCACAACAAAACGTGACAATCTGACAAGAGCAGCTTAACAAGCAGCTGCTCCATAAAAGTTCCTTAGTACACAGACAATATTTGCAAAGCCCAGAATTTGCATTTGCATTTGTTTTTCTTCTAATAAAACAAAATAAAGCTACAGTTTAGAGGTCCTATATTACACAAAATGGACTCTTGTGAACTTTAAGACATGTTAACATAATGTTGTTACCTCCTCAAAAACATACCTGGAGTTGTGTGTAGTTTCATTCAAACATGTTTGAGTACTCTCTTATTATTAGTCTGTCTCCATCTCCAAAGCTCAAAATGCTCAAAAAAAAGACGTAGTTTTCAAATTAACAGCTACGATTTATCTTTAGTTCAGTAGAGATTGGTTAGTCAGGGCTGAAATCATCCAAATGATTCTAGTGAAGGTGTATGGAGTTTAAAAAAACATTGAAGTACTTCCCGTATTACCACATAATGACATCACAAGGTGGAACAGAGTGTTTTCTGTTTCTTTCTTGCACATTAATATTAAAAAAGACCAAATGAATCCTCTAAAAACTGTCTAAATGTGTGTTTGAGATGAGGATGAGTCTCTCCAAATCCCTGGTCACCTGTCTGCTCCTGTCACTGCTCCTGTCGCTGCACCTGGACACATCTGAGGGACACATCACCTTCTTCAGTCCCAGAGAGATGATGCTCATGAAGGTAAAGCCTCCTCTCTCTCCTCCACCTCCTCTCTGTCTCTCCTTTTTTTTTTTTTTTTTTTTCATTCTTCCTCTTTTTCTTATCTCCTCTCTTTCATCCTCTCCTCCTCTCTCTCTCCCCTTCTCATCTAAACCAGTTCTAGAACAGGTCTAAACAAGGACTAAACCAAGACAGGCTAAAACAAGGACTGAACCAGGACAGGACTCAACCAGGACTAAACCAGGTCTAAACCAGGTCTAAACCATGACTAAGCCAGCACAATTCAATTCAATTTATTTTTGTAAGGCCTAAAATCACAACAGCAGTTGCCTCTTTCGGGCTGAATATGAGAATTAATTTAAGCAACAGAAAGATAGAGAATCAACAATGAAACAGAAACAGACAAGCAAATTAATCTACAGAAAACAAGCAAATGGATAACTGTCCCACAACATCCCCTGTCCTTAGACCCTCCCTCTCGGCAAGGAAAATTTCAAAAAAACCCAGTGGGGAAAAAAGAGAAACTTGAGGAGAACCATAGTGAAGGAGAGATCCACTCCCATGGACGGACAGCTGCAGATGTGTCCTGGTCTAATGTGCATCCATTTCCAGATGGAGTTGAAGTCCCAGGTCTAAACCAGGTCTAAACCAGGACTTCTCAGACAGCCTCAGACTCAGCAGGACTAAACCTGAGGACTGTGGATTAAAGGGACTCTGTTCAAGATCAGGCTCTGGGCTAAAGAAGATTAGTCCTGTGAATTAGAAAGAAAAAAACAAAAAAAGAAAAACAACTGTCTGTCATTTGGTCAACACATGAACCTTTACCCTCGAGGGTTCATGGGAGTTTGCCCAACCGGTCCACATGTGTTTTGTGGATCTGGAGAAGGCATTCGACCGTGTCCCCCGTGGTGTTCTTTGGGGGGTGCTCTGGGAGTATGGGGTTCGGGGCCCTTTGCTAAAGGCTGTCCGGTCCCTGTATGACCGGAGCAGGAGCTGTGTTCGCATTGCCGGCAGTAAGTCAGACTTGTTCCCGGTGCATGTTGGACTCCGCCAGGGCTGCCCTTTGTCACCGGTTCTGTTCATTATATTTATGGACAGAATTTCTAGGCGCAGTCAGGGGCTGGAGGGGGTCTGGTTCGGGAACCACAGGATCTCATCTCTGCTGTTTGCAGATGATGTTGTCCTGATGGCTTCTTCGAGCCAGGACCTGCAGCAGGCACTGGGGCGGTTTGCAGCCGAGTGTGAAGCGGCTGGGATGAGAATCAGCTCTTCTAAATCTGAGGCCATGGTTCTCGACCGGAAAAAGGTGGTTTGCCCTCTCCGGGTGGGTGGTGAGCCCTTGCCTCAAGTGGAGGAGTATCTCAGGGTCTTGTTCACGAGTGAGGGAAGGATGGAACGCGAGATTGACAGGCGGATCGGTGCAGCGTCTGCAGTGATGCGGTCGCTGTATCGGTCCGTTGTGGTAAAGAAGGAGCTGAGTCGAAAGGCAAAGCTCTCGATTTACTGGTCAATCTACGTTCCTACACTCACCTATGGTCATGAGCTCTGGGTCATGACCGAAAGGACAAGATCGCGGATACAAGCGGCCGAAATGAGTTTCCTCCGCAGAGTGGTTGGGCGCACCCTTAGAGACAGGGTGAGGAGCTCAGTCACACGGGAGGAGCTCGGAGTAGAGCCGCTGCTCCTTCATGTCGAGAGGAACCAGCTGAGGTGGCTCGGGCATCTGCTTAGGATGCCTCCTGGACGCCTCCCTAGGGAGGTGTTCTGGGCATGTCCCACCGGGAGGAGGCCCCGAGGAAGACCCAGGACACGCTGGAGGGACTATCTCTCTCGGCTGGCCTGGGAACGCCTTGGGGTCCCACCGGAGGAGCTGGAGGACGTGTCTGGGGTGAGGGAAGTCTGGGAGTCCCTCCTTAGACTGCTGCCCCCGCGACCCGGCCCCGGATAAGCGGAAGAAAATGGATGGATGGATGAACCTTTACCTTTATCAACCAGGAAAAATATGTTTTTGTTACAGAGGCACCCGAAATGGTCTGGGAATTTAACCCACAATTTAGGGCTTATTTATAAGAGGGGGTATTCTGCAAAATTGACTTTTCTGAGCTTTCTATCATGTTATATCATTGCTCCCTCATCCAAACATGCCTGGGGAGGTTTTAGATGTCGCCCATGCATGTTTGAATAATCTAGTAATCCCTCTTGAGCTCTATTCAAACCCCCTTTGTGGGGGGTTATAAAACATGTCAATATGTTGTTTTGGGCAAATATAGCATTTTCAAAACATAAAAGGAAACACGGTGATCAAAATATGTTATGTGTTAGCTGTTAATACCACATAGAAGTGAAATACCCCCTCTTTAATACCTCATAGAAGTAAAATACCCCCTCTTTAATACCCCATAGTAATACCTATCTTTAATGACAGTACAAATGCTATACTAGTGTTATACAGCTACTTGGTTCTTTTTATCCACCTTTTGTCCTCCTTTGGATCATTTCTTGTTTAAACTGCACTGGAAATCATGTACAGTACTGTAATCCACTTTTAGATCTAGATTAGTCCTGTTATAGACCTGGTTTAGAGCTGGTTTAGACCTGGTTTAATTCTAGATTAGACCTGGAATAGTCCTGTTATAGCCTGGTTTAGACCTGGTTTAATCCTAGATTAGACCTGGAATAGACCAGTTATAAACCTGGTTTAGATCTAGTGGTACACGCAAAGTCAAATGTTTTCTTTGGCGTTACATTTTCAAAAACTGCACTTGACTCAATGTTTTTAGAGACACAAGTGAAGTGCCTGAACTCCACAACAGGGAGAGGGTTTTAAAGCTGCACTGTGGAACATTGCTGGTTTGTTGCATGTAACCATTGAGCTTTGCCTGGAATGTCCCACATTATGGCATTAAACCTATCTATCTTACATTTACTCATTCATAGATGTTCTTTTTTGTCAAAAGTACCTTGAACAACATTTATTCTCAACACGGAGTGGGCTTGCCTCTCCACATATCTTTCCATAACCTGTATAAAGAAGTGGAAGTCAGTGTGATGTCACCCACAAGATTCGGCTCCAAATGAATCTTATCAAGGCCAGCAGTTATAGGGGTAATCTGAAGCCCAATTCCATATTTGGAATTCAGACTACAAGTATCATAGCAACCAAAGAGCCAATCAGGAGCAAAACTGCTGAAGGTATCGGCCCTTCTCACCTGCACCGCTGATTTTGCAGGGAAGAGGCAGTCAGTAACACCCTCAATCAAACCTGTTGCTAACATTAACAGGAACGACCTCAGGGAAAGAAGGTGCCTGATTTGTCTATTAACATTCATATCTTGATTTAGAGACAAAATAGTGAACTAAAAAACACCAGGATTGTGTAGAGCAGGTTAATAGAAACATTTTAAGACAAAATTGATGAGTCTGACAGCAGTAGTTACAGAGAGAGGGGCCACAGTTTTTAATGTAAAGTAAATTGGAGCCAGAGTCGATGGTGCCAGAAGCATGCCTATGATCACTTTCTATTTGAAATGTGGTGGCTAATAGGTTAGCTAGGTCCATTTATACATACAGTATATGGTACTTTCCTATAAACAATTGGTGACATTCGTAAGAATGTGCTCGCTTGAGTAAGAATACAGGTTTTTCAAGGTATTTATGAGAAATAAAAAGATAAGTTTAATGCCATACTGTGGAACACTCCAGCGAAAGCAATTACATCTCGGACACAATCAGGTGGCAGATCCCCATCAGAAATGTTTCAAGTGCACCTTGAAATAGTCCTGATTTCGTCCTGGTTTAGTTTTGGCTTAGTTCTGGTTTAGTTCTGGTTCAGTCTTGGTTTAGTGCTGGTTCAATCTTTTTTAATGTTCTGCCATGGTCCTGGTTCAGTCCTGCTTTCGTATCCTTAGGAACGCGAGGGGAAGAAGGACATGGAGCCTCGGTCCGAAGATGGACAGTTTCAGGAAGTGAACCTCCAACAGCCAGAGACTGAGCACGGAGCACCCCAGTAAGAAGCCTGCTCCTGTCTGCTCCTCTGGCTCTGGTCCTGTCTGCTCCTCTGGCTCTGGTCTTGTCTGCTCCTCTGGATCTGCTCCTGTTTGCTCCTGTCTGCTCCTCGGGCTCTGCTCCTATCTGTTCTTTTTTATGATTTAGTCTTAAAGTGCATACGCCAGATTAGACTAATTTCTCTAAAACTCAGGTAACATCATTAAATGTAAGATTTTACGAAAAATCTAGTTTTGTAATTTTGTTGAAGTTTAAAGTTTCACTTCCTGGTTGGACATGTGCAGCAGATGTGACATAAGTAGAGGTAATTCCATAACTGTTACTGAACAACTATAATGTAAACAAGTGCCAAAACTAATCTAAATGACACAATAGTTATGATTAGACTATTACAAATAAATGACAACAGCTGTATTGGAAGTTGGATGGAGTTGATGACAGTTGATGACATAGGGAGTGGGAGTACTTTTTCTTCACAAACTGCCACTTAACTGATGTAAAATTATCGTAAATAATTAGCACATGTCACAGGTGGTAGGGTATCCAAAATGTGACTCAAATAAGAGTAATGTTACTTCAAAAATAATATTACTCAAGTAGAAGTACAAAGTAGTGGTCCAAGAAATTACTCAAGTAAGAGTAACTTAGAGAGTAACTGTCTGATTTATAAATTTGGTGGATGTAACAAAAACATGAAATAAGTCACAAAATGTGTTTTTTTTAAACTGGCACAAAAATGAGCCAAACTAAATCATATCTGAAGGAGCAAGAAACACAAATGTTCAAATCATTTCATATTGTCGACATAAAGCTCAAGTCACTTAAAGAGGAACCACAACTTTTACTCAAGTAAGAGTACCGTTACACTTAATATTAACCAGGTAGGAGTAATGTTACTTCAATAAAAATTCTCTCAAGTAAAAGTATACTGATAGAAAAGTGCTCTAAAAAGTACAGTTTACTTTAAAAGTTACTAAAGTAAATGTAACTGACTAAAAGTGACTGAGTATTGCCACCTCTGGCACAGATGGTATCCATAGACTGTATATATAAATGGACAAAGCCAATGCACCAGCGGTCGCATTCCAAATAGGAAGTGAGCATGGCCGTGACTCTGCTCCATCAACTCCAATTCACTTTCTACTGAAAAAGCGTGGTTTGTAACTGCTGCTGCCAGGCTCATTATTCTGACCTTAAAATGGTTCATATCATCTTGTGGTTTTATTTCACCGTTTTGTCCGTAAATCAAGATATGAACATATTGACAGACCAATCGGGTGCCTTCCCTTTCCGAGGTTGCTCCCACTAGTGTTAGCAACAGGTTTGATTGACAGTGTTGCTAAGCACCCACTCCCTCTCAAACCAGTTGGGTATGCAGAAAGGGCTCTTTAGTTTCATGCTCGTATTTCCAAATATGGTCCCTGGTTGCAGATTAGCTGCTGGCCTTGATGAGCTTTGATAGAGCTCAACGCTGTGGGTGACATCACACTCCCATCCCACACTTCTTTATATACTCTATGGTACTGTCCCACTAGATCAGGTCATAATTAGACAAACGTTAAACTGTCAGGTGACCTTTCTCCTTTGACCCTTGTATTTTCCAGGAGAAGTCCGTAGAGGTGACCGTTCGTCTTTCTCCACGACAACTGGATCACATGGGTCCAGTTTTGGAAGAGTTTATCCATGAAATCGTGGAGGAACGACAGAAAGGTGAACACTTTGTCTTTATTACATGTTTAAAAATACTTAATCACAAATAAAAACTGTATATGATCTTTTGTGGTGTTTACAGCTAAATAGACGCTGCTCCGCAGATGTGGACTGTCATTCTATTTGAACAGATGCTTCACAAAATGATTTAATAAACATACATTCTACAAAAATACAGTTTGGTCTTTGGAAATACTGTACATAATGAAAACCTGGGTTCAGTCCTGGTTCAGTCCTGGTTTAGTCCTGGTTTAGTCCTGGTTTAGGTCCTGGTTTAGTCCTGGTTTAGTCCTGGTTCAGTCCAGGTCCAGTCCAGGTCCAGTCCAGGTTCAGTCCAGGTTCAGTCCAGGTTCAGTCTAGGTTTTCAGAGGTTGGAGGTGAGTTTCAGGCAGTACTCATATCCATCTTGTGCGAGGGCGGAGTCTCTGGCGATGGTCGAGGGGAGGGTCATGCTGAGGTCACTGTCAATGTACTTCCCGCTGACTCCATCCATTTCCTCCGATACGGCACAGAACAATGGAGCCACAGCGCCCTCCTCTGGTGACTGAGGGAACACAGGCTCACTTAAAGATGCACCATGGGACAACACTTTTTACGGGGCATTTAAGGAGGGGAATTATACTACTATGCGGTATTAAAGATGGGGTATTTTATTTCTATGGTGTATTCACTGCAAAGACAAAAATATTTAGGTCATCATGTTACACCTTATTGTTTGGAAATGCTATTTTTTATCCAAAACAACGTATTAGCATGTTTTTATAAGTTTCACTTTCCTTTTTGATGCTCTGAGTCCTCCCTCCCTTTGCTCTCCACATTCCCCCTTCAGAGCGCTACCATAACAAAATCAGCGTGCATCCCACTAATGAAACTACACACTACTGCACATCACATCAGGTTTGTCAAGTTGCTGTGTAGTTTTGTGTCATGTTTTTGTATATTTATGGAGAATTTTCGTGTGAGAGCATGGGTGATGTAGGCCTTGTACAAGCTCGTACTTCTAACCGTAACTTGAATAGGGCCCGGGAGAGATCGCTAGATTACATGTATGGATGACATCTAAAATCTCTTGAGGCATGCATTTGATGACGGAACAATGGGATGACATGGTAGAAAGATAAAAACATTGATTTAGCAGAATAGCGCCTATTTACTATCAGAGGTTCTGGTACCTTGAAGAAGAAGAATCCCAGGGTTTTGAAGATCAGCTGAATTCTGAGAGGGTAATATCTCATCACCTCTGTCATCACCACCCCCAGGGTGCACACTGTTCACTGACACACCTACAACACACATACAGTACTGTCACACACCTACAGCAAATATACAGAAAAGTACTGTCCGATACACGGAAAAGTACAATCAAATAGCAGAACGTACTGTGAGGGTCAGAGGAGATGGTGCAGAGGGAGCAGGAGAGAAGGTGCAGAAGAGATAATGCAAAGGAGAGGGTGCAGAGGAGATGGAGCAGAGGATGCAAAGGTGGTGCAGAAGGAGAAGAGGATGAAGAGGTGATGGTGCAGAGAATGCAGAGGTTGTGCACAGGAGACGGAGCAGCACATACAGAGCTGGTGTAGAGGATGCTGATGATGCAGAGATGGTAAAGAGGAGATGGTGCAGAGGATTCACAGGTGGTGCAGAGGATGCAGAGATGGTACAGAGGATGCAGAGATGGTACAGAGGATGCATTGATGGTACAGAGGATGCATTGATGATACAGAGGATGCAGATAGATAGATAAGAACTTTATTAATCTCCAAGGGAGAAATTCAGGTGTCCGGCAGCAAACACACACTTGCACAAACACACACAATAATAGTACAGTAGAAACAATAAAATATTAAAAATATTAAAATATCAAAATATTACTATAAATAGTGTAAAGTGCTCATATAACAAATGCAGGGATGGTACAGAGGATGCCCAGGTGGTGGCACAGAGGGTGCAAAACCTTGCAGAGGTGCAGAGGTTATGGTTCAGAGGATGCAGAGGTGGTGCAGAGAATGCAGAGATGGTAGAGGATACACAGGATGCAGAGGTGGTGGCACAGAGGATTCAGAGGTGGTGCAGAAGATGCAGAGATGGTGCAGAGGAAATAGTGCAGAGTAGGCTTGCCTGTGCCCTGCAGTCTTCGTGCGAGCTCATTGCTCCAGAGGATGTTGTGGAGCTTGGTGTGGCAGTAGATTCTGTCGACTTTGTGAGCCAGATGCTCTCCCCTGAAGTGTCTGAAGTCCACCTGTCCTTTGCTATGAGTGGATGATGACAAGATAACAATGCGAGACGGGGCACCACGCTTCAACAAGTCTAAGAAGAGAAAGAAGAGACTCAGGCATACCATGTCTAAACCAAGATTAAACCAGAACCAAACCAGGTCTAAACCTGGATCGAACCAGGACTGAATCAGGACTAAACCGAGACTAAACCAGGACTTAGCCAGAACTAAACCAGGACCAAACCAGAAATAACCCAGTACCAAGCCAGGTCAAACCCAGGACTGAACCAGGACTAAATCAGGTCTAAACCAGACTAAATCATACCCAAATCAGGTCTAAACCAGGTCGAAAGAGATCTGAACCTGATGTAAACCAGGCCTAAACCAGGTCTTACCCAGCAGGAGGTTCGTCAGGTAAAATGGGCCCAAGTGGTTGATGGCAAACGTCAAGTCAAACCCGTCTGCCGTCATCTGTTTAGGCAGACCTGAAAATATAATGCAAAGTACTGCAGTAAAAGCACTACAAATATGCAAAGTACTGCAGGAAAAAGTACTACTGTGATTGAAATGTATGTGTATTCATGCTGTGAACAAAAATATCACATATGTCTTTGTGTAAATCCATTTGATGTGTGTGACATTAACATGTGTGAAGGCTCTGTCCCATCCTCCAGGAAACTCTTTGTTTCATCTATTGTGACCCTGATTTTGTAATGTATGATGTCAGTCTGATATACATTCCCAGAGCTCTGATGGTCTGGGGAAGAATATACTATATATATTGTGTGGTATATATTGTGTGTGTGTGTGTGTGTGTGTGTGTGTGTGTGTGTGTGTGTGTGTGTGTGTGTGTGTATATATATATATATATATATATATATATACACACACACACACACACACACACACACACACACACACACACACACACACACACACACATATAACCTGACAGGACAGTAACCACTACATTGCTGCCTCTGTGCCTATTTCAATCTCATTACATTGCTGCCCCCGTGTGATCTGATTCGATCTCCCTACATAGCTTTAACTTAAAGACTTTATTTTATTTATTATTAATTTAATATCTACAAAAAACTACTGCAATATTATATCTCTACTTTTATCTACTACTATTACTATAACTACTACTACTACTGCTGCTGCTGCTATTACGGATACTACTATTGTTACCGCTATAACTGCTACTATTACTGTTACTGCTGCCATTACCATTACTATGGTACCATACCATACTACTAGTCCTACTATTACTACAACTACTACAATTACTACTACTAGTAGTACTACCACACCATTATGTGCATGAATAATATATTTTCATCAACAGTAGTTGTAGTAGCAGCTGTAGTAGTACTAGCCATAGTATTAGTAGCAGTAGTAGCAATTGTAGTAATAATAGCAGTAATGTTAGTAATAATACTAGTGAGATAAGTGCAGTATCACCACAGGACACAGAGCTAATAGTTCAACCCCTGAGCTGAACTTTGTCGTGAGAAAAACCTACTGCTTATCTACTTCACTATAGTACTCATAGAAGAACGGTAGAAAGTACAGAGGGTTAGAGCAGCCACAGACTGAGACTGAAATCTGAACTTTTAAACTAATCCCATGCCTAACAGAACATGTTTGTAGAGGTCAAATCTACAGGGTTAGCAGCTTTTACACAGAGACACAGGGAGGGAATCTGGCACAGGAAGGGGATCTGAGAAACAGGGAGGCCACTGACACACAGTAGCTCCCCTGTTTCAAAACATTTCAGGGAAGTCACAGGGACTCAGAATCAGCCTGGATACGTTATTGTCTGCAGAGGACTGTGCTTTCTGTGAGATAAGGTAAATGGATGCATTCCAGTGAGAGGCTGTGTTAACACTGAATGGATTCACTCCATGTAACTGCAGTATTACCTCACATGACAAACTGCGCTGACATATGGGAGGGAGACCATAGACCGTATACTCACCTTATTCGGGAAGTTGCTATGGGTGCCACCATTGTCATTCGGGTGTGTATTTTTTGCACGGGGCTGTTGATCCTGACAGTACTGTATTTTTCGGACTATACATTGCTCCGGAGTATAAGTAGCAGCACCAGCGAAAAAATTAGTAATAATGAAGAAAAAAAAATATATAAGTTGCACTGGACTATAAATCGCATTTTGGAGACAAATTCCTAGACCAAGAAGAGACATTTTTATCTATAAAAGCAAGTTATAATAATAACAATAAAATAGAGAACAACAGGCTCAACATAGCATGCTAAGATAACACATAGACAACGAACTGTCTGGTATGTTTACGTAAGAGTTAATCAGATACGCTACAGTAACGTAACATATGCGGCTTGTCCACAAACACGAGAGACACGAGAGTTCTTTGATGTTTACTGTGGTCTTACTTCACCACAGTTCACACCGTAGAACTAGCAAACACATCAAATATAACATAAGCTGTAGCTCGTATGACATATACACACAAAGTTTCATATGAATGTATGGAAAATATACATACCACTTTGGCCTACTAGTAAACAAGCCAGTGAACGAAACGAAACTTTATATTTTACTTTTCAATTATTTCTAAAATAGTGCTTTGTCGGGGAAGACTTCACATTAGTGTTAAAGGCTGAACCGGAAAAAACAGAAGTAGCTTTCGTGACCTTTAACTAGACTTATGATAAACTAAACATTTACAATATTGTTCCAAATGAAAAATTATCACCTTTATGGCCTTATAAATGAGGGGGAAATAAAAAAGGGGAAATTAAATATGAAATGTATAAACATACATTTTTCTTACAAGTATTACAAACGCAATAGCTACCTAACACATATGTAAACACATACATAACACATAGACAGCAAATTAAATACATGTCTGGTATGTTAATTTAAGATATTAACAGTTAATCAGATAAAGCATAAAAAACAAGCTAACAAGCAAACAAGCTCCAAATCTCTAAATCCATTGAATTCTTCATCCTCTGTGTCGCTTCTGAACAAACTCCGCCTGTTCTGGAAATAGATGACGCAGGACGGACGGGAAGGGGCGTTGCTTTCAACAGCGATGCTTATGATTCACCCTTTGATTGCCATTATACACGCGCTTGGAAATGTAACTGGGCCTTGATGAGTTTCATTTAAGCCGAACACTATAGGTGATGTCACACAGTTTTTTTGGCTCCCAATCCAGATTTTTTTAAATATTTACAATTGCCGATACCGATCTCATTCTGATACTGATCTTTTATCTTATTTTTTTTTATTACATTTTTTTTTAGCCTCAACTGAATAAAATTATCAGGTATAAAAAGGCCTACTTTAAAATATAATACAATTCAGAACATAGCAACAGAGACATTAGGTGATGCCTTAGCCTCTGTGTTTTTCACCATATTATTTATGTTTGATGCCAGTAAAAGGCAAGGCAAGTTATTTGTATAGCACAATTTGTACACAAGGTAATTCAAAGTGCTTTACAGAATAAGAAAGACATTAAAATCACACAAATCAAACATGAATAATCACAATAATCATCATAAAATTGACATTAAAACATTAAAACAAAATAGTGCAGAATAAAAATAAAAACTTTAAAAAAAACAAAACTAAAAACTAAAAAAAATAAAAACTAAAAACTTTTCAGTCATAAAAGACAGAAGCCTGAAGCTCTGCTCCTCCTCTAATTTGTCCAAAGTTTGGTTTTCACTCTTAAGGCTCCATGACGACATTGTAGAGGTAAAACAAATGCTAGTTCTGTCATTAATAATGTTTTAGCTGTTTTAGAGCCTTCTCAGTCTGTGTTTGGGCTGCTTTGGGCATCACCTACTGCATTAGCAACAACAGCGGTGTGTGAAGGACTATTCTGTATCGACTGACTGATCTATTCACCAAATCAGATCCAAGCCGATATTGCCTAGGTCGACTAGATCTACTACTACTACTATCAACACCACCACCACTAGGACTACTAGAGATTGATGAGTTTTTTCATGACCAATGCCAATAATGATTGTTTAGAATCCAAAGAAACTGATGGCTGATAAGCTTTGCCGATACTTTTAGGCCAATATGTAGAGCTGATTTACATTATTTTCCCTAAATTACTTTAAATTTACTACAAACTCACCCACAGTTTTTTTTTTACCACATACCTTTAAGAGAGCTGTGTACTGTGTGCCGTTAGTCTGTTGTGCTGAAGCATTCAAATAAAGTTCTATGCATATTCTTTAGGCATTGACACAAACAAAATATTGGCTCTGCTGTAGATTTTAAAGCTGAAAACCAATATGCTGAAAAGTGCAAATATCTGCCTAATATTGGTATACTATTACTACTGCTACCACCACTACTACTACTGCTACTACCAATACTATTACTACTGCTACTATTACTGCTGCTACAACTACTACTACTAATACTACTACTAATGCTTGTACCACTACTACTACTGCTACTTCTGCCACTGTGACTATTATTACTACTATTACTACTGATATTGCTGCCCTTTGACTCCCATCCCCCGCTGACCTGCCTGACACCAAGGCCACCACTCACCAGAGACCCCAGCATTGTTGACCTTTGATCCCTAATCCCTGCTCATCTGACACCCAGATGTTGACCTTTGATCCCTGACCCCCCCGCTTACCTGACGCTCCGGCGTTGTTGACAAGCAGGTGCAGCTCTGGCTCCTCCTCGTGTATCTTTTGGGCGAAGTCCCGTATCGAGCTCATGGATGCGAGATCCAGGATTCGGAGCAGGACCTGGTGATTCCCGGTCCTTTCTCGGATCTGGTCTCGAGCAGCACACCCTCTCTCCAGAGACCTGCATGCCAGGATGACCCGAGCCCCCCGGTTAGCCAGGTCAAGAGCGATATGGAACCCGATACCTGCAAGTACACAAGTACTATTACTTAGTGTCGTAGCACTCCAGACCCGGTCTTGAGACCAGTTTTTTGTGATCTTGTCTCGTCTTGGACTCGAGCACATTTGGACTCGGTCTTGTCGTGGACTCAAGGACTGACACTTGACGACTGCGATCACTTTCCCCGTGTCTCCTCGCAGAGAGAAGAGTAATGCAAAATGTGGAGGAGCTCCTCCTCATTTCGCACTGGTTAGACCAAGACCAAACTCGGCCCAAACCCTCAACTAAACTTCTGTAAAACGCCAGTGACCCCTCACATCTTTGGTTCTTCGAGGTTCTGAAAAGTCCAAGTTTCTATTGATATTTAGCAGCTGATGTATCAACATTGGTGGTGTGAAGCTAATTGAAGGCTCTGCTCTGTCTGAAGCTATTACTCAATTTAGACTTTAATCTTAGCTTTGTTTTAACACAACCTGACCATAAAGAACTGATTTAACCGGAACTACTACAAGTGAGCTGATTTGTGCTGTTAAACAAGTCTCTCTCAAATAACATTACAGCCACAAGCTAGGTAGCATTAACCAACAATATTTCAATTAATCACTCTCACCTTTTTGTTGAAAACAACAACCACATCCTTTACTCAAGTAAGAGTATTGTTACACTGTACAATATATTACTCAGGTAAAATAACTACTATACTGTGCTATATATTACTCAGATAAGAGTACTGCTATACTGAGCTATATATTACAGGATTTAATCCTAGTAATATTCCTCTCGGACAATCAACAACAGGTGATCAGTAAATAGTCGCACGTGCCAAGGTGAGAGGTAGTAGAGGGTGTACACGTGCACGCACCTGTGTTTGCGCCCGTCACAATGGCCGTTTTCCCGCGCAGGTTCACGGGGCACGCGCGCGGGTTCCATCTCCTCCTCCTCTGCACGCGCACCACGAGGGCGAGCACTAGCGTGCACGCGGCCCAGAGCGGGTGGCTGAGGAAATCCCACCATATGCTCATGTTGGTGTCTCAGGCGCTTCAGCTGCAGAGCACGAGGCTTTATACTGCAGCAAGATGGGCGGTGCCAGAGTATGTCAAAGGTTTACGAATATTGAGTTCTGAAGATCAAATAAAACAGAGTCAGGTCAATGTGTTATAAACTGGACATTTTATAACACTGGTCACTAAATAACAAATGTTGCACAATTGTTGTTTTGATGCTGCTATTGTATATATTTTCTACCTCCTGCATGCCCTTATCTGTATTTGTATTTATTCAGTGTGTTTTGTGTGTGTGTGTGTGTGTGTGTGTGTGTGTGTGTGTGTGTGTGTGTGTGTGTGTGTGTGTGTGTGTGTGTGTGTGTGTGTGTGTGTGGTGTGTGTGTGTGTGTGTGTTCTATGTGCACTTTATCACCAAAGTAAGTTACTAGTCTGTGAGCTCTGCTCATGGACAATGGCAATAAAACTTCTTCTGATTCTGTTTCAGATTTTTTTTTTATACATGTATTTATGCAAATACTTAGGGCTCATATTTACTAGTTTAGTTTATGGGTTTATTTTTACAGGAACCAAGTGTAAACACATTAATATAGATAGTTTAGCTAAAGTTAGTTTCCATTTGCAGTCCCCGGGCAGGTTATAGAGGGGGTATTTTAGTTTGATGGGGTATTAAAGAGGACATTTTCCTTCTATGGGGTATTAAAGGCGGGGGTAATTTACTTCTATGGGGTATTAATTGCTAACACATAACATATTGTTGCTATTGGCTATATTGACCTAAAACAACGCATTAACATGTTTTATATGTTCCGCTTTCTTTTTTTATGCCTTTGCTCTCTATGCTAAGTTACTCCACCTTCAAAGCACTATCACAACACAATCAGCATGCATTCCGCTAATGAAACTACTGCACATCACATCAGGTTTGTCAAATTCCTGTGTACAGTTTTGTATCATGTTATTGTATATTTATCAAGAACTGTCATGCCTTGAACAGGCTCATATAGCTAACCATAAGGAGGGCTTGAATAGAGCCCAGGAGAGATCGCTAAACTACTCAAACATGCATGGATAATAATAATAATAATAACTGTAATAATAATAATTAAAGCTGCTCTTGGCAATAATGACCCTTGCCACCCTTGCAACCGCAGGGTAAACACCATCACGAAGATCGTGCCTCTCATCCTCGCTTACATCGCCCTTCCCCCCAAAATCATCTACATATACTATTTGATTCATTCCAATGGAGATACAGGTATATCCTCATTTGATTTTTGTTCATTATGATGTGGGGGATATGTGTACCAAATTCAATGGTGTATGACAAAAAAAATATTTTTCATCCCAGTTAATCAAAACCTCTTTATTTCTATGACAAATGTTGAACATTGCCATGGCACCACAATTGCAAATAGTGATAAGTCCTCATTGGCTTTTTTGTTCAGTATGTCAAGGAGGATGTGTGTGTGTAAAATTTCAATTGTCTGTGAGAAACTTTGTTTAAAAAAAAAAAATGAATTGGTGTTGTTAGGGGGTGCTACCAAGCCACAAATTTCACCAATTTTGAAAATATGGGTTGAATAAAACTGACTTTTTGTTTATGTTCAAGGGGTCAAAAATGGCCTCCATGTGGCCTTAAACCTGTGAAAAGAACCTAGTTAAAAAATTATTGTTTACATTTTTGATTAATTCTAAAATGTCTCTGATGAGAGGAGGTGCGGTGTCCTAAGCTCAGTTTAGTTACTTTGTGATGTGTGGACCTGGACTTTCCGGTGGTCCGGACATTCTTGTGGTCTGGACTTTCAAGAGGTCCAGACATTCAGGTGGTCTAGATCAGGGATCTCAGACTCGCGGCCCGCGGGCCAACTGCGGCCCCGGGGCCAGTAGTTTGCGGCCCCCGCCTTAATATGAAAGTTTAATGTTAATGCGGCCCGCGAGTCATGTGGCATGTGGCACTTTACAGTGTTGTGTGCGGAGCTGAACCAATCACGGTGGGGTATATGGCTCTGGGGGCGGGACATCGGTTTGATGCAGAGAGAAACATTTCTCAATGAGTGAAAGTTACAGCAGCGCTGCCATGGAGTGTTTTCTTCTGTGCTTGGTGCCTCGTTTCTATTGAGCACACGCGGACATTCGTCTGAGCGTGTTGCGTTCACAACACAAAAAAAAAAGTGTTTTAAGTTGCTGTTCAGCGGGATATTACACGTATATAAATGTACATAAATATATTCATATATTTACACACGCACGTCAGTGGCACTTAGAGAGTTCATATGAGGTCTCTCTCTGACAAAATAAATTAAAGTGATGGTTATGTGGTGGGATAAAAGAAAAGTAAAGAGCTCAGTGCTCCTCCTGTGTCTGCGGTCACATAGTGACACCTGTGCAACCGCAATAACAGTCCCCGGTAACCCGGACCAATTATAGGGTCGCACCGTTATTTGTCGGTCATTGGCCGTGTCCCAATTCGTCTCATGCACAGTTTCAAAGTACACTTCGAAGTGCTGTTCAAAGTGCTCGGCCAACGAAGGGTGCTCCTCTGCCTGCGCGCCGAAATGGGACTGGGAGATAGTCAGACAAGCTTTAACATTTTCTCACATTTCTCTCTTTTTTTAAACACTCTCAAAGTTCAAACCTTCAAAAAAAAAAAAAAAAAAACAACAACAACACAGTATTATAGAAAGAAGCCAAATACTATACTGTGCTGGAAATAAAAATGACTTCTTTTTTTTTCAGGCCAGCTGAGAGACATTGTCCCTCCAGCAAGTCCTGGGTCTTCCCCAGGGCCTCCTCCCGGTGGGACATGCCTGAAATATCTCCCTAGGAAGGTGTCCAGGAGGCATCCTGAAAAGATGCCCGAACCACCACAGCTGGCTTCTCTCGACATAGAGAAGCAGAGGCTACTACTACAAGCTCTCCCCATGTGACTGAGCTCCTCACCCTGTCTCTAAGGGAGCGCCCAGCCACCCTGTGGAGGAAACCCATTTTAGCCGCTTCTATCCGCGATAATGTCCTTTCGGTCATTACCCAAAGCTGATGACCATAGGTAAGAGAAGGAACGTATTAACCAGTAAATCGAGAGCTTTGCCTTTCAGCTCAGCTCCTTCTTCACCACAAAAGTCCGATACAGTGACCCCATCACTGCGGAAGCTGCACTGATCCGCCTGTCAATCTCAGGCTCAATCCTTCCCTCACTTGTGAACAAGACCCCGAGAAACTTGAACTCCTCCACTTGAGGCAAAGTCTCAGAGGGCAATCCACATTTTTCCGGTCAAGAAACATGGCCACGGATTTGGAGGAGCTGATTCTCATCCCGGCCACTTCACACTCAGCTGCAAACTGCCCCAGTGCCTGCTGCAGGTCCTGGCTAGGTATTTATACATATTTTATCTTTATGTTTAAATTGTAGAAAGTGTGTCAGTCAATGTGACTAAAGATACATTTGACCCTCTGTACTGTAGTCTGTAACTGTAGCCTGTAACTGTAATGGTAGCCTGTAGCCTGTATCCTGTAGCTGTAGCCTGCAAATATGGCCTGTAACTGTGGCCTGTCACTGTAGCCTGTAAATGTACTCTATGGCTATAGCCCATAGCTGTAGCCTGTAACTGTAGCCTGTAGCTGTAGCCTGTATCTATAGCCGGTTGCTGTAGCCTGTCAGTGTAGCCTATAGCTGGAACTGTAACCTTTAACTGTAGCCTATAGCTGTAGCCTATAGCTGTAGCCTGTAACTGTAGCCTGTAACCGTAGTCTGTAGCTGTAGCTGTACCCTGTAAGTGTAGACCTCAGGCCTCCTGCTGAACCAGCCCAATTGATCATAAGCAGAACTTTTAACAGCAAATTGAACCATTTCTACCACTATAGCCTCAAACATCACATTGCATTGTGATAGAGACCTAAAGTGAATGTGTTTCAAGCCTTAGTAATATACAGCAGCTCTGTCAAAGCTGTGTATAAAAGCACCACACTGCATCGCTCACTGCTACAGCTACAGTCTACACCAGAGGCGCAAACTGTAGCTGTAACCTGTAACTGTAGTCTGTAACCGTCGTCTGTAGCTGTACCCTGTACGTGTAGACTGTAGCTGTAGCCTTTAACTATAACTGTAGCCTGTAACTGTTGACTGTAGCTCTAGCCTGTGTTATAGCTTTCTTTACCCTAAATCTTTACTTGTATTGTTATGGACCTCTTTACCTTAAATGTTTTTTTCATGGAGATGTCTGCTAAAATCAAACCCAACCTTCTTAATACCATCTGTTGTTATGCATGGGTGTATCTTGTTTGTTGCATCCAGCAGCCTGGAGCCATTTGGACGTAACTAAACTGGTACTGTTGTTTTGATGGTATAAATAGACTGTATGTATGTTCATTTGTCAGCTGAGGGCGAGACAACACTATTACGGACAACAGCTTTGACAACTTTGACAATTGTGCACAATTGATTCAATAAAACAGATTTTTTTATTCGAGACAACGTTTCTGTTGATTATATATTTTTAAGATTTTTACTATTAGAAATTCCACAATGGTATCTCTCAACCTCCTGCACAAGCTCAAGCTTGTGCTCCTGCACAAGCTCAAGCTTGTGCAGGAGGTTGAGAGATACCGGCTAGATATAGTCGGGCTCACCTCCACGCACAGCTTGGGCTCTGGTACCCAACTCCTTGAGAGGAAGCTCCTCGGTGGCAAGGCAAGGGTGGATGAGATCCGTCCTGAGTATCTTAAATCTCTGGATGTTGTGGGGCTGTCTTGGTTGACACGCCTTTGCAACATCGCGTGGCAGTCGGGGACAGTACCTGTGGAATGGCAGACCGGGGTGGTGGTCCCTCTGTTTAAGAAGGGGGACCGGAGGGTGTGTTCCAACTATAGGGGAATCACACTCCTCAGCCTTCCCAGTAAGGTCTATTCCAGGGTACTGGAGAGGAGAATCCGACCGATAGTCGAACCTCGGATCCAGGAGGAGCAGTGTGGTTTTCGTCCCGGTCGCGGAACACTGGACCAGCTCTATACTCTCCATCGGGTGCTCGAGGGTTCATGGGAGTTTGCCCAACCGGTCCACATGTGTTTTGTGGACCTGGAAAAGGCATTCGACCGTGTCCCTCGTAGTGTCCTTTGGGGGGTGCTCTGGGAGTATGGGGTCCGGTCCCTGTATGACCGGAGCAGGAGCTGTGTTCGCATTGCCGGCAGTAAGTCAGACTTGTTCCCGGTGCATGTTGCACTCCGCCAGGGCTGCCCTTTGTCACCGGTTCTGTTAATTGTATTTATGGACAGAATTTCTAGGCGCAGTCAGGGGCCGGAGGGGGTCTGGTTCGGGAACCACAGGATCTCATCTCTGCTGTTTGCAGATGATGTTGTCCTGATGGCTTCATCGAACCAGGACCTGCAACAGGCACTGGGGTGGTTTGCAGCCGAGTGTGAAGCAGCTGGGATGAAAATCAGCACCTCCAAATCCGAGGCCATGGTTCTCAACCGGAAAAAGGTGGTTTGCTCTCTTCGGGTGGGTGGAGAGTCCTTGCCTCAAGTGGAGGAGTTCAAGTATCTCGGGGTCTTGTTCACGAGTGAGGGAAGGATGGAGCGTGAGATTGACAGGCGGATCGGTGCAGCGTCTGCAGTGACGCGGTCGCTGTATCGGTCCGTTGTGGTAAAGAAGGAGCTGAGTCGAAAGGCAAAGCTCTCGATTTACTGGTCAATCTACGTTCCTACCCTCACCTATGGTCATGAGCTTTGGGTAATGACCGAAAGGACAAGATCGCGGATACAAGCGGTCGAAATGAGCTTCCTCCGCAGAGTGGCTGGGCGCTCCCTTAGAGATAAGGTGAGGAGCTCAGTCACACGGGAGGAGCTCGGAGTAGAGCCGCTGCTCCTTCACGTCGAGAGGAGTCAGTTGAGGTGGCTCGGGCATCTATTCTGGATGCCCCTGGACGCCTCCCTAGGGAGGTGTTCCAGGCACGTCCTTCCGGGAGGAGGAGGCCCCCGGGGAAGACCCAGGACACGCTGGAGGGACTATGTCTCTCGGCTGGCCTGGGAACGCCTTGGGATCCTTCCGGAAGAGCTGGAGGAAGTGTGTGTGGAAAGGGAAGTCTGGACCTCCCTACTGAAACTGCTGCCTCCGCGACCCGGCCCCGGATAAAGCGGAAGAAAATGGATGGATGGATGGAGAAATTCCACAACACCTGTAACTTTTACCTGTAGCTGTAGCCTGTAAGTGTACCCCTGTAAGTGTAGTCTGTAGCTGTAGCCTGTAGCTATAGTATGTAGCTGGTAGCGGTATCCTGTAACTGTAGTCTGTAAGTGTATCCTGTAACTGTAGTCTGTAAGTGTATCCTGTAACTGTAGTCTGTAAGTGTAGCCTGTAACTGTAGTCTGTAGTGTAGCCTGTAACTGTAGTCTGTAGCTCTAACCTTTAGTTGTACCCAGTAACTGTAGCCTGTCACTGTAGCCTGTAAATGTAGTCTGTAACTGTTGTCTGTAAGTATAGCCTATAACTGTAGCCCAGCACCAGAAAAGTTACCCCATTTTGGCTCTGAATGTTCCTCAAATAAATTCCTCTGGGACAGAAACATGTCCCAGAGGAATGAAACATGAGTCTATCTGTAACCCTCCTCCAGGTTA
This sequence comes from Periophthalmus modestus, assembly GCA_019594935.1. Taxonomy (NCBI): domain Eukaryota; kingdom Metazoa; phylum Chordata; class Actinopteri; order Gobiiformes; family Gobiidae; genus Periophthalmus; species Periophthalmus modestus. The sequence continues at coordinate 549,897 of JAIEZT010000013.1, read as the reverse complement.
TTCACAATAAAATACAGACAACAAAAGTTCAACTAACTCAAAGTAGCAAAATCCTGGTCTAGTCCAGGTATGCATTAGTCCTGGTTCAGTGCTCATTCAGAGAAAAGAGACAAAGAGGAGCTGAGTGAGAAAAAAGAGGAGGAGAGGCAGGGAGAGAAGAGGGCGAGGGAGACAAAGAGAACCATTATTATATATTATATTATTATAGCGTTATTTAATAGATCCACGAGCAGAGCCCTGGACCCAGAGTTGTACACGGAGTATCGAAACACAACTTGGCTAGAGTTGCTGCTGTACCTCCAATGATTGCGCAGGGGTGTGACTAGCACCGCCCCCGTGAGCCTGTGCCAGGGTCCCAAGTGTTCCAGAGCCCTTTGGAAGATAGTACCTCCAGCAGTCTGCTGCTTTGGGGGGGGGGGGGACACACCCAGGGTCTGCACTGTACCACCCCGTACCAGCCTTATGGAAATGAGGCTTTATGATTTACCCCATGACGTACCTCCAAAGATAAATTGGTTAAAGGCTCGTTCTGAACCATGCCCAGGCACGGTTTCGAACTCTGGCCCAGTTGGAGGAGGTGAGCTAAAGCACAGCACGGTTGCTCTTGTGCAAGGAGAGGATAGAAGATAAGAGTCAGTGAACTCTGCTCCAAACTCACATCGAACAAACTCACATTGGAAGCCTCCACTCCTCCACTTTGTTGTTAATTAATAAATTCACAGTGGAGTATCTGTATACATACATGTACAACAAAGACTAAACCTTTTTTTGTATTTCAGAACTCACCAGGCTTCACAAATGGATTACTTTATATTTAGAATTGTAATTTTTCTACAACAATAATGGTGTCAGAAGAGTGGGATCCACGAGTGGTCGTCCAGAACACATTTTGTCTTTTGTTTTCTTTCCTGGTGCATTGAGGTTTCAAAGAAGAACATGGATGGACATCCTGGATCACCACCGCTGGATTCAAACAAAGTTTTACTTGGTGACCTTTTGACTTTATTTCATTTGAAAAGGAAATCATCTATAAAGACTGGTAACTCAGGAGAATGTATTTTGGAAATGCAAAATGCTTAACATACCCAATGGCCTTAGTTCTGATCTTATACCATTTTTAATTAATCTCACAAAAGCTACAGTGTTTTTGGCTCCAAAATGTCATGTGTTTCTCACCAGGCTTCTACAATGCCAAGATACAGATACTATCCCAACAGTAATGGCCCTCCCCCACTCCTTATTTCCTCACTTTTGGGACACAGTTCATAGACTGCTCATCCTTTTAAGACCCAACATAAAAATGAATATCATCAACTGGTTGAGTGTGAGGACGACTGAACTTTTCTCATTATGCAGAGTTAATGCAAAGGGGCTGTGCACCTCCATCAGGTCTAAGAATGAAGATATGAAGTAAGTGCAAAGTTCAGGAAAACAAATGTAAATTAACGTCATGTCAACAATATGCTTTAATTCTCTCACAATGTTAAGAGTGAAAAAATGTGGCAATATAAAAAAAAAACAGGAAAAGAAAAAGAAAAAAAATGAAAAAAATGGAAAAGACAAAACAAAAACAAAACAAAGGAAAAGAAAGAAAATGGTAAAGTATAGAGTGTGACAGCAGAAGTCAACTGTACGTTTGTGTGTCCTTGGATCTGTCAAACTGTATGGTGTAAATTGTGTGTCATCAGAAAATATGTAACAGCTCAAATAGTGTCAACAAGAAAATGAGAGGATGCAATTTCAACTGATCCACTCATTTTCTACATTTCTTTGTTTCTTTATATTCTTGTTTTTTTAAATTTGTATTTTATTTTTGTGTTTTTTGCCCCACCGCAGCGAGTTTAATGACATAAATGTCCTAAGAAAAGTCAGCTGCTGGTACCAAAAACCCTTCTCAATTGTAATTGGACAGAAGAAACTGAATTCTTCCACAAATTCCCAAAATTTTAATGAGCTCTCTTAAAAACAAAAAAAACAAAACAAAAAGCCTAATCAGAGCCGGTAGTGATCAGAAATCTAGACATGACTGACTTGACCATCCTCGATGACTATGCGTCTGCAATTCTTTAATAACTTTTTTTGTTAAAGGAGATGCGGATGCTGCATAATTTTTCTTCTTTTTCTTTACATGCTCCTATGAAATAATCACACACTAACAACACTAACAAGTAACCAATTTGAAACACAGTTATGTGCTTCACTAAATGTTTGTTTCAGAATTACAGATTAACCAACGTGTTCTCTTATAGCAGAAGATAAGCCAGCAGAGGTGTTTGCTCTGAACAAACTTGACACATGTATATATAGACATATATAAATGTGTCAAAGGAGGAATATTACAAAATTTGTTTTAGTTTTACAAAACTGAATTGCCAGAAAACAGGCGTTATCATTTATCATGTTGTTTTACATCAACTACCAGACCTGTAACCTGACAACAGCCTTCAAGACACAGAACCACAGTAAACCAACCACCACAGCTGAATGTTCTGAAGCCAGGATACAGCTTTCCACCTGGACCTAAAGCAAAAGCATCTCCTGAGCAGGAGGACGTGGTCTTCTCCTGAGCGGGAGGACACGTGGTCTTCTCCTGAGCGGGAGGACACGTGGTCTTCTCCTGAGCGGGAGGACACGTGGTCTTCTCCTGAGCGGGAGGACACGTGGTCTTCTCTTGAGCGGGAGGACACGTGGTCTTCTTCTCTTGAGCGGGAGGACAACGTGGTCTTCTCTTGAGCGGGGAGGACACGTGGTCTTCTCTTGAGCGGGGGGAGGACACGTGGTCTTCTCTTGAGCGGGAGGACACGTGGTCTTCTCTTGAGCAGGAGGACACGTGGTCTTCTCTTGAGCAGGAGGACACATGGTCTCTTGAGCAGGAGGACACATGGTCTTCTCCTGGGCAGCACGACTAGCAGATCTACGTCATTAAAACCACCCTTCTGTTTCACTGTCACTGGAGGAAAACTTCAGAAAAGTTCAGCCATTCACTTCTTTTTTATGTGACTCAAAATAACTCGACCTGTTTCTCGTCCCCAACCACAGCCCTGAAGATGGACTCATGGGGCTGAAGGACAACTCCAGAGACGAGCTGTGGCCAGAGAGACGCCAAGCTGCGTGCGGACGGAGAGTACAGCCACATGTGGCCAGAGGGAGGACAAAGGGACAAAGGACAGACGATGGGAAAGATTTAACTGAACAGCGCCATGTTAAAACAGCATTCATCTTGTGACTACAAATCATATTTGATATGGACAAACTGAACTGAACACAACAATGAACTGTTGAATTTGCCTCCATGTTAGTCAACAATAATGGAACTGACTTCATCTCTGTGAACTGTTTTGTTTTTTTTGTTTTGCATGTTCCATTAGTGACATAATTGTTTATGAAGTATGATTAATGAATAATCAAAGGAAGAAAGTGTGATAGAAATTTAAGTATATTTATGTTGTGAAGAAAATATTCTTATCGAATGTCTTTCACTGCATTTGATCTGTGTCAGTCTGTCAGACCCAGACCAGACGTTAACATGTGTGAAGACTCTGTCTACATCCCACAGGAAACTCTATGTTGTTCTACATGTCTAAGTGTAAAAGTCCATTATCTTGTGGGTGTGAAATAAAAGTCACTCTGCTTTAAAATGTATGTAGCTTTGTAGTTCTGGTATAAATACTTAGAGCTCAGATGCCCAGGGGGGACGGAGAAGGGAGACTAAGGACCAGGGGGAGAGAGGCTCTAGGAGAGACTCGGGATGCCCAAAAAGCTACCAGTCTGTGGCCAGGGCAGGCCTGGGGCCCTGTCCTGTCTGTGTGTGCTGTAAAAAAGAATAAACCTTTTTTGTATTTCAAAACTCACCAGGCTTCACAAATGGATTACTTTTCATCTAGAATTGTAATTTTTCCAGAACGAACCCATGGAGCATGACACGGATTGAATATACATCAATTGCGCATGCGTTGTCGTCTTTCGTTGCTGGAGAGATCGATTTCCCCACAAAGTTTATTATTTCTCATTTTAAAGGCACAGTTAACATCCAAGATTATTGCAGTTCTTAACTCTGCTTTTTTCTAGATTATTATTTTTAACCACTGCATGCCCAGATTTTAACGCTTTTAATCCGCTAACACATACCATCATATCTAAATGAGATTACATTAAAGTAGGAGCAGATCAAACAGACCCAGATATATTTATATTTTATGAAACCGGGCTCTCAAATAAAATAAGTGATAAGGAAATTAATAGTGAAAATGATAAAGTTTTTTTGTTGTGACAGGCAATCTAAATGAGGTGGTGTTGCCATTCATGTCAAAGATCACCTGTCTGTGGACCTTCTCTTCTCCTGCTCAAAGCCTGCATGTTTTGAATATCTCTCTGTGTCTCTTTGTTATGCAAATAATCCTGATAAAAAAATGACTATTGCTGGTATTTATTGTGCCCCTTCAGGCCCTAAAAATGCTCTTGCTCTGTTCATGATGTTTTCTAAACTAATAAAGGGCAATTTAAATATTAACTGGCTGCAGAAAGAGTCTGAAACTTCGAAAGGCCTGTGACCAATGGCCTGAATCTCACACAAATCATTTCTATTCCGACTAGACCTGATCCTGGAAATTACATCATTGATGTAACCTTAACAAACAAAGCCCCTAATTATGAGGCAAATGGCGTCTTTCCACTTGATTTTAGTGACCATTGTCCAATTGGATGAATTTGAAATACAAAAGTTAAAAGGACACGTATGTGTGTAAAGATTAAAAGATCATATAAACTGATTGAGCAGGCCTTTATCTGTGACCTATGTTACAGTGTTGTAATGTGGGGTGAAGCGGACCAAAATGCAGACCAGGAGCGGTTTAACAGTGTTTATTTACAGTAGTGCAAAATAAGCGTGAAGACAAGACAAAGCAGGACTATACCGGGAGAGGGAGGCGGGAGGCAGAAGCAGGACCAGAGGCACAGGAGCAGGAGAAATCCGGGAGCATGAGTCTGGAGGAGTAGCAAAAATCCGGTAAGTATTCAAAAAACAAGACATGTAGCAATCCAAGGTAAGGCAAAGTATTCACGTTGTCACGCGGACGGACTTGCACCGAATGACAGGCGTGGGTCCCATTTATCCTCCCCAGGTGGTGCTGATCAGGGTTGACGAGGTGCAGGTGCGTGGAGGAGGAGCAGGGCGGGAGAGAGGAGAGCACAGGAGGCAGGGAAAACACGAACGTGGATCATGACATACAGTGATATCGGGATATCGGTCAGCATTCCCTGACCCTGATATGGCCTTAAACCTTTTTAGCAGTACATTTAATGAAATTGTAGACCATCATGCACCTAAAAGAAAAAATTTAAATGAAAAACTGTAACAATCTTTGGTTCAACTGAGAAATTGCAAGTTTAATCAGTGAAAGAAATGCTGTTGGAAAACACAACTAGGTCAGATTTGGATTGGACATTTTTTCAAAAAGTAAACTAAATGTTTATCAGAAAAGCAAAAGCGTGTCATGTTTCATGTCTGCACTGATGGAGAGTCACGTCACGTCAAGTAAATTTCTGGAGGACAGTAAGATCCCTCTCAGAACCTAGTATTCATACATTACCAAGCCATATTTTATTAGATTCAGCTATTGCAAATTCTAAAGAGGAAATATGTGATGATTTCAATAGGAATTTTATCTTTGCATCTGTTTTTTATTTTTTATTTTATTTAACCTTTATTTAACCAGAAAAAAGTCTCATTGAGATTAAAAATCTCTTTTACAAGAGCGTCCTGGCCAAGAGTTTTGGATGATAATGGTCATCTGTCTGATCTTGATTATGGTTAATGCTGAACCTCGGCAGATAGCAGTCACATTTTCTCTTTAAGACCTGCCACTTACATGGAGGTCTTAAATGCTCTCTGCTCCATAGACCCAAACAGACAGGAGCTGATGACCTTGATATAAAACTTCTATTACCAGCTGCCCCAAATTTAATTCAACATCTATTACATGGCTTTAATTTATCAATTCAGATGGCAGTTATACAAGAATTATGGAAAACAGCACACGTTTTGCCTTTACATCAGTGTGGGACAACTTACAAATGTAAATCATTTCCGGCCAACATCTAAATGACTTTGTCTTGCAAAGTTTTTAGAAAAGTTAGCTTCAAATCAAGTTACCATTTATCTAAATAAATGCTCCATTTTGAAGTCTTCAGGTTTCATAAAAGGGCATAGTACTGTCACTGCAACCAGAAAAGTTTTAAATGACATTTTCAGAGCCCTTGAAACAATATTGTGTAGCTCTGTTTATTGATTTTACTAAAGTTTTTGATTCAGTGGATCATGGAGTCATCTTGAAGTGTCTGAAGCAGACGTATGGAATGTGTGGGGGCTCATGGAGACACTATGCAGACCATTGTGAGGGCTTACAAGGATGCCTTGCAGACCACGCACAGCACGCACGCACGCCCGCACGCACACACACACACACACACACACACACACACACACACACACACACACACACACACACACACACACACACACACACACACACATTGAGAGACACTATAACAGCTGTCAGCATGCGGTGTGGCGGTAATGAAAGTATGATCTGAGACAGCATCATGAAATGAAACACGCGGACAAAGACAAGGATATGGACATGGAACAAAGGCTACAGAAGATGGAAGAATAAAACAAGGTCTTAAATCCGTCTGAGCGTGACAGAGGAGTTTTTGGCGTTACGGCGTGGCACAACTACAGGACATGATCTGTATGAAGAGGTGTCAAGATGTGTAAATGAGATGGAGCTGCGCTGGGAACTCGTGGGTTTGACAACAGACGGAGCACCTGCGATGTGTGGACACACAGACTGGTGGACTCAGGAGTGGACTGAAGGACTCAGGAGTGGACTGAAGGACTCAGGAGTGGACTGAAGGACACAGGAGTGGACTGGTGGACACAGGAGTGGACTGTTGGGATAGAGGATACGGAGAAGATCAGGAGGAAAACGTGACAGGTGAGCTGACAACTTATCATTGTATCATACACCAGGAGTCGTTGTGTGGTAAAGCCTTGACAATTGAACATGTAATGAGACCATCACGCGCGCAGTTAACTTTATCAGAGCCAAAGGTTTAAATTATTGCCAGTTCAAAACATTTCTGAGCGAGTTAGAAACAGAGCCTGGTGATTTGTCCTGTCACACTGAGGTGCGATGGCTAAACCAGTGAAACGTGCTGCAAAGATGTTTGAGCTGCGTGACGAGATTTGTCTGTTCTCGGAAAGCAAAGGGAAAAAGACACAACACAACTCTGAGACGAAACGTTTGTGTGTGAAATGTGTTTTCTGTGACATCACGAGTCTGAATGTGATGAACCTGCAGCTGCAGGTCGGGGTCGTGTCTCTGATATGTGCAGGACATAAAACCAAACTGACTCTGTGGGAGGCACAGACAGTGTTGGTTTTCTCTCATCCAAAGATTTGTGCACTTTATTTTATTGTATTCAATCCAATTATGTTTTAAAAATATTTCAGTTGAGTGACTGATAGAAAAATGCTGATATTGTTTATTTCTTTGAAGTAAATGATCCTACTTTTGCCATTTCCCTGAGAAAATATAATGATGGTGCCTTGAATAATCCCACTTCATTCATTTAATGTGCATGTTATGGGGGATTTTTATAAGTTTGTCTTTTGTGCTTGTTGAAATTAAAAAATTACTGACAGAGCCATAAGAAAATATTGCTTTATTTATCCAATCATATAGTAATATATTTGTTAGGTTTTCAGTAGGTTCACTAGATTATGTGCGGTCATTTACATTTTTTCACTGAACATTCGATCAGTCCGGCCCTCGGCTTGTAGCTATTTGTAGCTATTTTTTCATTGGCCCCCTGTCCATTTGACTTTGACACCCCTGCTATAGGTGGTCATTATTTACCACAGAGCTGATTAGCCCTGAGCTTTCAAATATATATATACATATATATATAAATGTGAAAAATGAATGAGAAATTGTATTCAGGAACCGGGGGTGGGGTCACTGTAGAGCTCCATGTAGGCTATGCATATTAGTATATTCATATGCCAGTTAGCCACACATGTATTTGAAGGTTTATTGCATTTATTGAACACAAATAATGTGGTCATGAAGTGAAACTAAATTGGAAGTTTTCAAGTTGAATAGGTTCTAGTGACATTATTATAAAGCAATGGTGAGCCTATAATATTTATAATGAGTAGGCCAAAATCAAACTGTTATGCTGGTAGTATTCATTTGGAGACCGTGCTAGAGAGTTTACAGGCTTAGTGTAGCACAACTACATAATATTTTTAGAGAGAATTCAAAATGTTATCACACCTGAGCCAACTGCAATACATTCAGACCCACTAGAAAACAGAACAAATGTCTATTGTAGTCAACATTTTCTGCTGTGATTAATACAGGTACATTTAGACAGATGTTCGCAGCTGGCCATCATGTTGTGACATGTGAATAATCATGTGAACCCGTGCGGCACTGAAGGGGCTCAGGCCCCCCTGAGGGTTTTAACCAGCTGGTTGTGAGGGCTTTGGAGTAGCTGGAAGACTGGCAGAGCTCTGATGACATGGCTCTCCAATGTGGTTCAAAAACTGAGGATCCTGGGGAACAACCAGAGAGAGAGAGGAGGAGAGGGAGGAGTTATGGTGCAGGGGGAGGGTCTGTCTCACTAGAGTCTGAATAGAATCACTCAGAGACGGGTCCATGAGAAACCAGAACGAAGGAGTTTATTTGGGACTAAAAGAGGACAAGAAGGACACTACTACCACTACTACTACCACTACTACTACTACAACTACTGCTACTACTTCTGGGAAATGAGAGGAGAGGGGATTTTGAGATTTTGAGAGAGTAGCTTTATGCATGTTTTTGTCATTCTGGTGCAGAAAAGGACTATAAAAAGTAAAAGTAGAGGAGAAAAAGAGATAGCAGATGGAGAGAAGAGAGAGAGAAGAAGGGTTAGGAAAGTGAGAGGAGAGAGAGGAGGGTTAGAGAGGGAGGGAGGAGAGAGAGAGAGGGGAGAAAAGAAAGAAGAAGAAGAAGGAACAGGAGAGAGGGACAGAAGGAGAAGTGAGAGTAAAGAGAAGTGAAGAGAGAGAAAGATGGTTCAGTCCATGGAGCTCGGGTCTTCAGTCGAGAGGAAGACCCTAAAGTCTAGAGTCCGCATCCAGAACCAATACTGAGACTTGGACTCGCCGAGACCCTCTCGACCTACGTCATGATGGTAGGGCATCTGACACACAGGGAGGTCCTCTGACACACAGGGAGGTCCTCTGACACACAGGGAGGTCCTCTGACACACAGGGAGGGCATCTGACACACAGGGAGGTCCTCTGACACACAGGGAGGTCCTCTGACACACAGGGAGGGCATCTGACACATAGGGATATGTTTAGTCTTAGTTTAATTCTGTTATATACCTGGTTTAGTCCTAGTTTAGACCTAGTTATCATAGTTGTCATCCTGTTACAGTCCTGTTACAGTCCTGTTATAGTTCTGTTATTGTCCTTTAGTTCTGTTTAGTCCTGGCTTAGTCCTGTTTTGGTTCTGGTTTAGTCCAGGTTTGCTCAGTTTTGTTCTTAAAAATCTTAAAAATACTGTGTACATACTTTGAGAAAAGTATTGAGTTAGTAAAAATACTTCTGTCTGAATAAAAGTACCCAATGTTTCCAGTACATGTAGTATGTGGTATTAATACTGCACTATCAGACACGTAGTATTTATTTTGTACTGCAGTATGAGACATGTTATCAGGGTTAAACTCCATGTGGTGATGACTCTGGACCATGTGACCAAAGCGGGGCTTGGGGTCACGTGACAGAGCTGCTTCGTCCGATTGGTCCAACCAGGGGGAGAAATAGGAAGTGGAAGTGGGGTAAGGGTCAGAGGTCACATGGAGAGGTCAGCTGACAAAACACAGGAGCCCCGGGAAGCATGTGAGAGCACAGTAACGGGAACAGGTTTTGTCCGGTTATAGTCTTGTTTTCAGTCCTGTTTTAGTCATGTTTTAGTCTTGGGTTAATCCTGGATTAGCCCTGGTTTAGTTCTGGTACATTCCTGATTTAGTCCTGTTATAGTCCTGGTTCAGGCCTGGTTCAGTCCTGGTTTAGTTCTGGTTTAGTCCTGGTTTAAGCCTGTTTTAGTGCTGCTTTAGTCTAGGTTAATTCTAGTTCAGTTCATAGTTCTGTTTTGATCCTTCTTTAGTCCAAATCTCGATTGAACCCCTGACCCTGTGGTTAGAGGGCAGCTGCTATCTGGTTTTACAGTCAGCGTCTGGAAGTTCAGGCTGTGTGGTTTTGTTATCATCTCCTCAGGGTCACGGCTGTGCAAAGAAACGAGTCTGCAGAAAACAATAAAAAACATGGGACAATCACAATAAGTACTGCATTTGTGAAGTGGAAGTACAGATGCAGGAGACAAAAACACTTCAAGTTAAAGTACCACATTAGAAAATCTACTTAAGTAAAAGTACACACATATCTGTTTCGAAATGTAATAAAGAATAAAAAAGTAAAAGTATTTAAATGAACTGTATGTACTTTATGTCTTACCATAAAAACAAACTCAGTTGGGATTGTAGAGGCTGCACTAGCACTGATTCATGATTGGCTGCAGGTGCTGGGGTTTAGGTAGTGACCATTCACATCAGAGAGAGACATTTTAGGTTTAAATCAACTGGATTTCAGCACTGGAACTGGCAACCCAAATGAGAGACACATGTGAGGCTCATTCTGCTTTCTGATTGGGATAATCGTCTTGAACCAAAAACACCAAATTACAACATAACTAAATGTAACATCATGCCCAATGTTTTTGAATAAACCAGTATTACAACTTTTCACAGTAAAATTTATATTTGAACATACTTAACTCGTATCAGGGGACACTGATGTACAGGTTCTATATTACGCAAAACTGACTCTTGTGAGCTTTAAGTCATGTTATAATGTCATTACCTCCTCAAAAACAGACCTGGGGTTGTGTTCTGTTTCATTCACGCATATTTGAATGACCCTTTATTATTACTCTGTCTACATTTCCAAAGCTCAAAATGCTCTGTCCCACCTTGTGATGTCATGAAGCAGTAGTTTTTAAGTTCACAGCAGAGTTTAAAAAACACAGTGGAGCACTTGGAGCACAAGGTGGAGCGGAGTGTTTTCTGTTTGAGAGAAGAACTCTCCTAAATATGAAAGGCTTGTGTGTTAAAAATGTGTGAATGAAACAAAACACAACTCCACATATGTTTGTGATGTGCAAACATTATAACAGAGATCAGAAAATAGAGTAACATGGCCCCTTTAATGAAAATCTCACATACAGGTTCATTAAAGCATATTGATAAATTTTTTTGTGTTGATTTTTCTTGATTTCATAATATGTCTGGCTACTTTTATTTCTTCAGTTCTGTTTGCTTAAGGCGCAGACTTCAGGATGTGACCATAGAATAATCCCTGGGTCATTTCAGCAGGTTTCAAACTGCAAATGTACTTTACTTTTACTACACTTTTAGTGCACTGCAAGTCTAGTGGGCTAGAAAGTACAAAAACCTGCCCTCAAATATCGTGAAGTAAAAGTATAAATACACAGTGTAAACTTTACTTGCAGTGTAGTGTTGTCACAATGCAAACATTTCAAACTTGATTTTGATACTAAGGAATAAGACTCAATACTCCATATCAATTTTGAAACCACAATGATAGACAAGAGAACTTTCTGAAAAAGATTATATATTGAATAAGTTTGAAAGCTTGCTCAGGTTGCTCAAACTGACGTAAAGACAGATTTTAAATCTTGTTTTAGCTTCATCCTGAATCACTGGTTTAGTCCTAGTTTAGACTTGATTTAATCCTGGTTTAGTCCTGGTCTAGTCCTGGTTTAGTACAATTTTATTGTGAGTGTAGCCCTGTTTTGGTCCTAATTTAGTTTTTGGTTAGTAGTTTAGTCCCATGTTTAGTCGTATGTTTTGGTCTTTGGTCTTTTGGTCTCTAGTTTATTCTGTGTTCAGTCCTGATTCAGTCCTGCATCACGACAGTCAATAGCAGTCGGTATGACAGTGGGTACAGTAATGAGTACTACAGTGGGTACAGTATAACAGTCGGTACAGTATAACTTTCGTCGATATTTTTTATTTATTTATTTTATTTATTTATTTATAACCTTTATTTTGCCAGGCAAAACATTAAGAACAAATTCTTATTTACAATGTTGGCCTGGTGTGCAAAAGCACCCAAGGGAGAGGGAGTGAAACAAAACACACACACACAAAAAAAAAAACAAAAAAAAAACAACAATTAATAATAAAACAATCAGAAATATAAATATATAAAATGACCTTCAGTTACTAAAACATTTACATGAGTGTTTAAAAATGTCCTTCACTTTACATTTAAAAACAGAAAGAGAAATTCTTAAGTCCAATTTAAGAGAATTCTGAGCCAAATTCCAATCATTAGCAGCAGCACAACGAAATGACATGAGGCCAAAAGAAGAGCTGGATTTGGGAGTTTTCAGTGTGATGAGCTGTGAGGAGCGAGTGTTGTATCTAGAGGAAGTCTCCTGTTGTAACAGCTGACTAAGATAAGTGGGTGTGAGTCCTAACATGGTTTTATATATGAACATGACAGTCAGACAGACGGTATGACAGTCGGTACAGTATAACAGTTGGTACGACAGTCGGTACAGTATAACTTTTGTCGGTATGACAGCCGGTACAGTATAACTTTCGTCCAGTAACAGTCGGTACGACAGTCGGTACAGTGTAACAGTTGGTATGACAGTTGGTACGACAGCGACAGTTAACCATAGATGGTGTCAGAGGTCTATTAAAGATAATCCTTTATTCATCAGATGGTCACAGGTGTTATTGTTTACTCGTTCACCTGTTGTTTATTTGTTTTACAGGTTTTCGGGCTGTGCTCCGTGGCCCAGGTGGTCACAGGTAAAGGAGAGTTCGGACACTACATCAGTATAAACTTGAGCTTTGGCCTCGCTGTCGCTCTGGGAGTGCACGTGGGTGGTGGAGTCTCAGGTAAGGGCTTGTATGTGGGGGGAGGAGTCTCAGATGAGGTGCTGCAGTATTAGTAGTAGTAGGAACAGTATTTGTTATATACACATACTTCCCCTAACAATATTGATAAATTTATCCCAGAACATTGGAGTGTCTGCAACATTCACATATGACCCGGGACCCATGCACCATGTTGGGAAGAGTCCTAAAATGTATTTAGTGACAGAATGCTGAAGATCTATGCTAAAATGTATTTTGTAATCTATCCTGTTACAGGGTCCAATCGCAGAATTGTATTCTTAACACTTCAATATAAATACTCCATACAAAAGTATTCATAGTGTAAAGATGCAACATAGGATTAAAGCTGTTTTGTCTATTTCACAGTTTGCTCTGCAGTTCACTAATCACTGGACAAGGAAAAATCTCACCTGCCTCACCACAAGAGCTGTGTTTTATATTTTTCTTAATAATTCAAGGCAGTTGAAATTGTGTGATTAAATACTAAAATGTATTCCTCTGATTTTAAAAAAGTAACTGAATACCACCAAATGAAAAAGTAACTGTACCACAATACAGTTACTCAAGTTACTTCCCAACACTGCCTGTGGAATACGTGAACCATACAACATAAACGTTAAAAGTTAAAGTGCTGGCACTCCAGACAGCATGGTCCCAGTAATTGTACTAGGTCTTGACCCGGGAAATTGCTGGAGGACAAAAATGCAGGGATATCAGAATTGGGCCTATTCACACATGACCCATGCTGGGCAAAATGCAGGAAAATTGCTGGGCTGCAGGCTGTGTGAATGGGGCTATATACTTTTAGGAGACATAAGAACCCAGCAGTCTTAGTCTCCTGTGTGTTTCTGTTACGAGCTTTTAACTATGTTGCATTTGAGGCTTGAGTGCTCAAAAAAAAAATCTGTATGGACTTGATACTCACTCCCAGTTCTGATATCCACATGATAATTTCAAAAGCTATTTTTTTAGACAATATTGTAACTTTTAATACTAAATAACTTTCCTTATGTTACTATGGGGTCTTATATTCAGTTCAGGAAAGGTCCTATTTTATCCTGTTTGTATTTCTTTTTTTTGGAATCTTTACCTGCTCAAATGAGTATGTAGTTTTGACACTAGTTTTAGTATCTGTTTTAGATACTTTTGACACTACAATTAAGGTTAAGGTACACTTTGAAACTAAGTGTATGAAGAGTCTATATATCATACATAGTAATTCTAAATACCCAAAAAGCATAAGTAGTAGCAGTAGAAGCAGCAGTAGTAGTAGTCATAGTAACAGCAGTAGTAGTAGCAGCAGTGGTTTAGTAGTAGTAGTAGTAGTAGTAGTAGTAGTAGTAGTAGTAGTAAAAGTATTTGTTGTACTTTTCAGGAGCCCACATGAACGCGGCAGTCTCCTTCTCTTCCTGCGTCTTTGGAACTCTCCAGTGGAGGCTCCTCCACTTTACATCACAGCGCAGTTCATTGGCTCATTCCTCGCCGCAGCAACTGTCTACGCCGTTTACTACGGTCAGACCATAAGCCCTGGTTTAGCTCTGATTTAGACCTGGTTCAGTCCTGGTTCAGTTCTAGTTCAGTCCTGGTTTAGTCCTGGTTCCCTCCTGGTTCACTCCTGGTGTGTTTTTGCGCCCCCAGAGGCCATCCACAGTTATTGTGGGGGGAACCTGACAGTGTCGGGCCCAGGGGCCACAGCCGGGATCTTCTCCACATATCCAGCCCCTTATCTGTCCCTGAGCGGAGGCTTCATCGACCAGGTGGGATATATTATTCCTACTACTACTACTGCTACTCCTGCTACTCTGGACTAAAATGGGATCAAACCAGGGTGCTACTACTACTACTATTACTACTACTACTACATTACTATTACTTACAGCTGTAGAATTTGCTGGTCCTATCAGATCTTTGGGCTCGTGCAGGTGTTGCAGTAGCAGTACTAGTTGAAGCAATGCTTCAGTGGCCGAGAATTTACCCTTTAACCAGAAGCAGGGTGGTTCAGTCCCTTCTGATTGGTGCATGCTTCTGTTGTGCCTTTGGGCAAAGCACTTCACTGCCCACATTCAGGAATTGTATGTTGAGTTGAGCCGGGTTGTCTCGGGCGGGTCACAGGCATGGGTACAGTGGTCGTCTTGAATGGCAGTTTTTGACTGAATCAAGCAGTCTCTCTCTACACACAGCAGTAGCTGAGGTTTTGAAGGTTTTACACAAGCTCTTGCTCAGCCTCTCAGATAATGACAGTGGTGGTAATAATAGCATTAGTAGTAACCCTAATAACAGCAATAGTGGTAGTAGTATTATTAGTAGTAGTACTTACACCCTCTGTACACCCTCTGCAGGTATTTGGCACGGCCATGCTCCTCCTCTGCCTGTCCGCTCTCTCTGACCGCAGGAACCAGCCATGTCCTGCAGGTGGCGAGCCTGTGGCCGTGGGGCTCCTGGTGCTGCTCATCGGGATGTCAGTGGGGAGCAACAGCGGCTATGCCATCAACCCCACAAGAGACATAGGGCCCCGAGTGTTCACTGCCATCGCAGGCTGGGGGCCCCGAGGTCTTCAGGTGAGACTGCTCCATAACTGCATATGTCTCTGGACATAGGTAAACCGCTAGCTGCCATGTTCCAAACAGGAAATGAGCATAGGCACACCTCCGGCTCCTTCATCTTTGGCTCCAATTCACTTTCTCTTGAAAAATCATGGCCCTTCTCTCAGTAACTGCTACTATTTTGACCTTAAAATGTTGGCTTTTAACCAACTCTACATGACCCTGGGGTTTGTAACGAGTCAAGATATGAACATTAATAACAGACCAATCCATTTTTTTTGCCACAGACACTCCCACTAGCATTAGCAAGAGGTTTTGAATGACAGCGCCTGCCCTGTGTCAAATTAGAGGTGCAGGGTTCAATATCCTGGCTATCGATTGGCTCTTTCTTTGCTATGACACTTGTGATCAGAATTCCAAATAAGGAACAGGGCTCCAGATTAGCCGCTATAACTGCTAGCCTCTATGAGCCTCATTTGGAGCCAAACGCTGTGGGTGACATCACACTCATTTAGTCCATTTCTTTATACAGTCTGTGGTGAGGACTGACCCTGGACCAGCCTGGGCACAAAAATGTTTATCAGAACAAAACAGAGCCTGAGGTCTGCTCCAAAACATCTGTCAATTATTCACCGCTCTGCTTTTCACCATGACAAGTTGAAAAACCTCCTTCCCCTCTCTCCTCCTCCTCCTCCTTCTCTTTATGTTACAGTGTAAAGTGGAGCTGTTCACTTAGAGACAGAGAGAACTTATGACCTTCTGGTTGTGAGGCAATGTGCTAACCACTCTGCTACTGTGCCATAAGTTGTGTTGGATTAAGCTAAGATATTGGAAACATGTAGTAAAATATGGATGCTCAAAACAAATTGTGTAATGTTGAAACCGTGCCCCTTTTTCTAAACCGTGCCCCTTTCTTTAAACCCCCCCTCCTCAGAGCTGGTAACTGGTGGTGGTGGGTGCCATTGGTTTGCGCCCTGTGTTGGGGCGGTTGTGGGGACAGGACTCTACAAACTCCTGGTCCAGCTGCACCACCCCCTGGTCAGGGCACCTTCTGCTGGAGAGTCGGAGGAACCACACAGAGAGACAGAGCTACTGGAGAAACGCAACTGTGTAGTATGACCTACAGTCTATGAGTATGTATGACCATAGAGTGTATTGCAAAAGATGAAGTTCAAATCTGTCAACTGGACAAATCGTTGTAGGAGTGAAGACGTTTTGCTGCTCATCCAAGCCGCTTCTTCAGTTCTGGTCAGATTGCTGGTGACCACTGCCTTATATCTATCTGCAGGGAGGGGCTAACTACACTGAAACTGTAAACAACTATTGTCTCCAGTTTCAGCTGAAAGTACCCTATTCAGCCCTTAACATAGAGTGTATTGATACTTTGCAGTGATGCTGAGGGTGTTCTATGTGCATCTCTATGGTGGAACGTTCAGCAGTAACTATGGTGACACAATACACACATTACCAAACATTGCCTAAAAATGTTAAAAACTCAAAAAAACCTGAATAAGGTCAGAGGCACAGAAAATGTTGTGTTAATAAAAGTGAATAGAGAATGAGACAGCATGCTGGAGTCCTCTTAAAACCTTTAAGTCAAGTGCCTCTCCTCCAACACACCTGTCTCCCAGTCAGGTGTGTAGTCTACACAAAAGAACTCAAAAAAAACTAAACAAAATGGATTTAAATGGATTTTAGGAGCCTGTGATCAATCTGAGTGTTCATGGTCCTGTTTAGGCACTTGATTTTCAAACAAAAAGGTGAGAGACACTAACTGAAAAACTGTTGGCTAATACTATCTAGCTTGTGACTATTGTTATTTGAGAGACTTGTTTAACAGCACAAATCAGCTCACCAGTTGTAGTTCCAACTAAACCAACTCTTTCGGGTCAGATTTCTGTTAAAATTATGCTCACATTAAAGTCTTAACAAGCCTCAGATACAGCAGTGCTTACAGTTAGCTTCACACACCCAAGGGAACATTGATGACATGAGCTGCAAAGTATCAATATGACCATAGAGTGTATATGATCATAGAACCATGCAGTGTGGTCAAAGAGAGGGTCTATGCACCAACATCTGCTTCACACAACTGCTGTAATAGGGCAGTCTGTGTATTATTTTGAAATACATATGTGATATTGTTATGGTATTTTAGTCTGAAAACAGCAGCTAAAATACTTCTCTAGTTTACTTTCTTTCTCCTAATCTTAGCAGTGCATTTTACATTCCATTTATTAGAGATTAACCAATACATAACATACTGGGTAAGACATCTTTCACTGTCCAATGAAGCACAGTGATACTATTTGTGGTTTCATCAGATAAAACTGTTCTTTCCCCACAGATAAGGAAAACAACTGTGTGACACTATCCCAGACAGTAGTTCTGTGGCATGGCGCAATGATCACAGTGTTGGAGAGAACTGAGTAGTAGGTGGGGCTTTGGAACCAGATAAAGGCCATTTAAAGCCCTTATGCCATTTTACACGTGTCTTAAGTCCAGTTGACGTCCTCTGCGTTTTCCACATCTGTTTGAAACTAAAGCATACACAGTCTATGGTCTAAAGTCCAGCCTATGTTATGGCTTTTCAAACGCCCCTCTGTGTCAGTATCTGAACCCACACAGTTCTCATGTTTTGTTTTCATAATTCCTTATATTAACACAAATAATACTGTAATACCATCCTATGATCATACAGTACAACAGATTTAGATGTACACAGGTGTTTTACAGGGCAGTATTTAGATTGTACACGTGTTTTACAAGGGGCAGTATTTAGATTGTACACAGGTGTTTTTAACATGGCAGTATTTTTGCACCTACTGTGTTTTGTATCACACATTGGTGAGTTATATTAACAACAGTATTATTGTTGGACCAACTTAACAGAAAGAATCTCTTTTATTTTCATGAGATGAGGTCTGACAGAACCAGTCTATGGACAGAACTGTGTTTATAGAAATAGTGGCAGCTTTTGTAGTAGTTTTTAGAAGCAGAAGATTTAAGCTTTTGTCAATAAAAATGAAAGACACGTATTCATGAATTATTTTTAGTTTAGCACCCCTTATTGTACCAGCAACTGTAATCATAGTGCCCTCAACTGATGTTTGTATGCATAACAATCAGAATTGAATAAATATACATTATAATTTTATTACATTACTTGAATAAAAATTACAACATGAATTACCAAGACAAAAGTGCAAAAGATGATCTGTTACTATGGAGATCCCTTATGTTTTAGGCAGCGGTGCAAAAGCCTGTAGCCATAGAGAAGCATTAGCCAAGACAACATTGGTAAATGCATTTAAATGAAGTCAGAATACTTTTGAATGAACACTGAGTCTAATCCAGGTCTAAAACCAAGATGATACCAGGTCTAAATCAGGACTCTAAACCAGGTCTACCCATGTCTAAGCCAAGTCAAAATCAGGGCTAAACCAGGGTCTAACACAAGTCTAAACCCAGTCTAAACTAGGTCTAACCCAGGTCTAAACCAGGGACTAATCTCGAGGACTAAGCCAGCATTAGCCAGGTCTAACCCAGGTCTTACCCAGGTCTTACCAGGTCTTACCCAGGTCTTACCCAGGTCCCAGGTTTTACCCAGGTCTTACCCAGGTCAAAACCAGGACTAAACTAGGTCTAAACCAGATCTACACCAGACTCCCACCTCCCCTCTCACCTCCTCCCTCCCCCTCCCTCCCTGCTCCAGCCCTCACCTGCCCCTCCCCCTCCCTGGGCTGAGGGTTTCTTCTTTGGAGGAGTCTTGGTCTTGGCTCTGAATGCTCGGCTCGGATCCAGGCGGTTCACCGGGGGGTCGGAGATGGGGTCCTGGGGGTCAGCGAAGGTCAGTGGCTGATACAATGATGCCCACTGCTGGAGGACACACAAAGAGACGTGGTTCAGTCCCGACTCAGTCCCGACTCAGTCCCGACTCAGTCCCGACTCAGTCCCGACTCAGTCCCGACTCAGTCCCGACTCAGTCCCGACTCAGTCGACTCTCAGTTTTGTCTCATAACTTATGTGGACTGGAACCTAGGCAAGGTCTAAACCAGGACTAAAGTAGTAGAACTAAAATAGGACCTAAACCAGTTCCAAACAAGGACTAAACCAAGTCAAAACGAGAGTTTAACCAACCACGACTAACCAGGGACTAAACAAGATCTAAAGCAAGTATAAACCAGATCTAAACCAGGACTAAACTAGGTCAAAAAACAGGATACAAACAGGACTAAACCAAATCTCAACGAGTTCTAAAACATGACTAATACAGATTTAAAACCAGGTATAAACCAAGACTAAACCAGATCCAAAACCAGGACTAGACTAGGAGTAAACCAGGATTAAAACCAAGTCTGACCAGGACTAAATCAGAAACTAGAGCAGATCAAAAACGAGGATTTTTTCCAGGACTAAACCCGCTCCCAAACCAATTGTATACAAAGTCAAACCAGGACTAAACCAGGTCCAAATCAGGACTAATCCAGGACTAAACCAGGTCAAAACTAGGATGCAACCAGAACTAAAGTAAGTCTAACCGAGTCTCAACCTCATCTAATCCAGGTCCAAACCAGTCCAAGCCAGGTCTAAATAGGTCTAAAGCAGATCTAAACCAGGTCTGAACCAGGTGTAGACTGGGTGGTACCTGGCCTGGGGGGAGGGTCCATAGGGGGTAAAGTTGTAATGCCACTCAGGAAGGCCCAGGTGAGTGATCATCAGTCTGTAGAAGGAGGTGAACGAGGAGGTGAGGAAGTGCCAACCCAGAGACCGATCCAAGAACCAGACTTCACTGCTCTGAGCCACTACGCCTGCAAAATATGGATAAAACATCACTGCTCAGAACCACTACAGCTGGGACTAAACCTGGACTAGACCAAGACTAAAGCAGGACCAAATCCAAGGCTGCATCAGAATTATACTGGCCTCATCCAGGACCAAATCAGTACAAGTATGAAAGCAGCCAATACCAAGTCTAAACAAGTTCTAAATCATTAGTAAACTAGGTCCAAATCAAGACTACACCAGGTCAAAAACTAGGTCTAAACCAGGACCAACCCAGGTGTAAACTCCACCTGAGGGAAATATACAAGAAATATGAGACAGAAATATACAGAGAGGGGAACATTCTGTGCCACAGCTGCCTGGGGCCAAACTGACACTGAGACATAACATTCTAACAACATTTTAGCATCGATCTAATAACTTATTTACTTATACACCACTGAATGTTCATTGTACTGTGTAAATAAAGTATATCTATCTAAAACATCCTGGATCCATAAGCAGGCAGGTGAAGTGTCTTCCCCAAGGACAAATCATTTGCAGTGTGGGGGAATTGAACTGCCAACCTTCGCAACTTCTCAACTGAGGTAAAATCATTTTACTTTTGTTTATTTAAACTGACAGAGAAGGTCTGTGTGAGTTTTTGTTTATGTGGTTAGCCCCCAGTAATTACAGAGATATTACCTATAAATCAGGTCAACTATCTGCAGGGTGACAGTTACAGAGCAAACTCCACCAGAGAATTCTGACCTTAATGATCAACCATTTGGACACCAGCACGGGATTTTACCTGGAGTGCAGTTCTTGTAGACCAAACAGACTTTTCCGTTTCCTCCACAAGAATCTAGCTCAAAAATCCGACTGCGAGAGTCAAAGTGCGGAGGAGCAGGAGACCAAGCTGAGCCACGCCTGAGGTCCTGGAGAAAAACATGTTATATGAGAGAACAAAGAGGCATCTGACACACATGTGATTTGAACAGTGGGAGGGCATCTGACACACAGTGATACAGGACAGTGGGAGAGCATCTGACCACACAGGGGGGTATCAGACAAACTAGGGTTTAGATGGTGGGAGGACATCTGACACACAGGGATTCGGAACAGGTGAGTGGGGAGGGCATCTGACACACAGACCTGGTTTCCCCTTTTCGTCCCAGTCCAGGTCACAGAGGGAGGGCGCATTGGGGAGAGAGAACAGAGATACAGGCGGGCATCAGAGGAGACAGACGAGAGACAACTGTTCAGCTTCATACAGCCCAGAGGAAACACTCTCATCTGAAACACAACAGAGAAAGAAACACTTAAACCCCCTCCTGACCCACAGGATGACATCTGACACATGGGGTGTAGAGGATCATGATTTGCTGCAGGTGCTAGAGTTTAGGTAGTGACCATTCAGATCAGAGAGAGGTCCTTTGAGGTTTAAAACCAACTGGATTTCACTATTGAACTGTCAACCCAAATGAGAGCGTGATATGAGGCTCATTCTGCTTTCTGGCTTTCTGATTGGACAATCATCTTGAATCAAAACATCAAATTTAACAGAAATAAATGGAACATCCTGTCCACTGTTTTTGTTATTAAGAATAGGGTAGCTACTATTTGATTTGAAAATGTTTTAAACCTGTATCTGGAGATACAAAGAAGTTATGTTTGTGAAAATTAAAATTGAAGTCTTAAAACACAGTTATTTTAAAATATAAAGTAAGTTACAATACATTTTAACCTGGTTGAACAGGCTAATGGTTTTAAGTCTGTCTAACAGATTTCCAGGGTAGAGAAATGTCAATTAGTTTGCTTTCAGCTAACATTGTGCCTTTAAATGTTTTTTAGGGAAAAAATGTGGGGGAAACACATGTGATACAAACGTCCAGGTGCACCTCTGGAGGAAGTTGCTCAGAAATGTATTACTTTTACTTACATAAATCTATATAGTATGACAAAATGCATTAAATGTCAGCCTGAAATAATAATTCATACATTATGAAGTATGTAGAAACTACTGTCTAATTTGAATCCAGTCAGTGTGCGACGTCTGTAGTGAGTAGAAATCCGCAGATCTTCTGGCAAAATACATGCGTTTTTTCGGAAAAGAATCAGTGACCGAATTGTACAGGCTGATGT